>RXID01021496.1:0-2500 GCA_005019695.1 Trichopus zeylanicus subsp. travancoricus
CCCCCCCCCCCCCCCTACCCCCCCCCCCCCCCCCCCGCCCCCCCCCCCCCCCCCCCCCCCCCCCCCCCCCCCCCCCCCCCCCCCCCCCCCCCCCCCCCCCCCCCCCCCCCCCCCCCCCCCCCCCCCCCCCCCCCCCCCCCCCCCCCCCCCCCCCCCCCCCCCCCCCACCCCCCCCCCCCCCCCCCCCCCCCCCCCCCCCCCCCCCCCCCCGCCCCCCCCCCCCTCCCCCCCCCCCCCCCCCCCCCCCCCCCCCCCCCTCCTCCCACCCCCCTCCCCTTCTCCTCTCCCCTCCTTCCCCTCCTTCCCCTGCAGCGGGATACGTAGTCGACGAACCCACAACGCTAGTTATAGGCCATCGATGGATTGCTAAACCTCCTACTACTGCGACAACTACTACAACTATTACTACTATTGCTACTATTGTTGACTACTAACACTGCTACTACTGCCACTACTACTGCTACTACAACAACAAGTACTACAACTACTAGTACAACTATAACTACTACTGCTACTATTGCTACTACAATGACGACTACTACTACTATAACGACGACTACTACTATTAGTGAAACTACATCTCCTACTGCTGCTGTTTCTATAACTACTACTACAACAACAACAACAACAATGACTACAATTGTACCTGCAACTAGCACTAGTACTACTGCTACTGCTACTCCTACTACTACCACAACTACTCCTACAACTACTACTTCTCCTGCACCTATTCATATTACTACTACAACAACAACAACAACTACTACTACTACTATTAGTACTACTACTACTACTACTACTATTACTGCTACCACTACCACTACTACTAATAGTACTACTACTACCACTACTACTAGTTCTACTAGTACTATTGCTGCTGTTGTTACTCCGACTACCACTACTACTATGACTACTATTTCTACTTTCTCTTCCTCTACAACAACAACAACAAAAAACTACTACTAGTACAACTGCTGCTGCTACAGCTGCTATTCCAACTACTACAACAACTACTACTACAACTACCACTTCTTCAACAACTAATAATACTACTACTACGACGACGATAACTACTGCTACAACTCCCATTAGTACTTCTTCTTCTACTTCTACAATTCCTTCTACTACTACTACTACTACTACTACTACTCCTACTACTGCTACTACTATGACTATTACAACAACAAATACTCCTATTATTGCTACTGCTACTACTACTACTACTACAAATATTACGTCTACTATTGATGTAGCTACCACTACGGCTGGTACTACTGCTGCTGCTGCTATTACAACAGCCACTACTGCCACTCTTACTACTAATCCTACTACTACAACTAATACTACTACTACTACTACAACCACTACTACTAATACTACTATTACTACTACTACTACAACTACTACTACTACAACTCCTCCTCCTGCTACTACTATTACTACTTTTGCCGGAACTACCACTACTACTACTACTACTATTAAATCGACTATTACTCCTACTCCTAGTCCTACTACTACTACAACTATTACTATAACTACTATTGCTACCACTACTACACTATTATTAGTACAACTGCTGCTACTACACTACTACTGCTACTGCTCCTACTACTGCCACTACTACTACAACTACTATGCAGCTACTATTTCAACTACTGCTACTACTACTACTGCTACTATTGTTACTACTACTGCTACTACTTCTACTACTTCTACTTCTGCTACTACTACTTCTACTACTGCTGCTGCAGCTATTACTGCTACTACTACTCCTGCTACTACTTCAACTACTTCTACTACTGCTACTATAGTTCCTAATAACTGTACTACTACTATCACTTCTACTATAGTTGATGCTGCTACTACTACAACTATGGATATTAATACTATCGCTACTTTTGTTACTAATACTCCTACTACTACCACTACTCCAACTACTACTGCTCGTGCAACTTCTTCTACAACTACTGCCACCACTACTACTGCTGCTACTCCTACTACTTTTACTACAAATGCTGCCACTACACCTACTGCTACTACTACCACTTCTCCTACTAGTTCTACTACCATTACTACTATTGCTTCTGCTGCTACTGCTGCCACTGCTACCACTACTACTTCTGCTACTACTATTATTACTACTACTGCTGCTACTGATGTTGTGTTGCTACTACTGCTACAGCTGCTACAACAACAACAAGAACAACTACTACTACAATGACTACTAGACCTACTATTAATCCTTCTACTACTACTACCACTACTGCTTCTGCTACAACTATTACTACTGCTACTGCTACTACCACGACTACTACTACTACTACTAATGTGACTATTTTTGCGACTACTATTACTACTACTACTGCTGCTGCTATCACTACTCTTGCCGCTACAACAATAATAACTACTACTACTAATACTACTACTACTACTTATACTACTACTATTACTTCTACTACAGCAAATTTTATTACTATAACTACTACTACTACTAAGACTA
>RXID01021496.1:5000-15794 GCA_005019695.1 Trichopus zeylanicus subsp. travancoricus
AGTAGTAGTAGTAGTAGTAGTAGTAGTAGTAGTAGTAGTAGTAGTAGCAGTTAGCAGTTAGAAGACGTAGCAGTAGAGTTGTTGTAGTATTAGTAGGGAGTTGTTCTAGTAGCAGTCAGAGTACTAGTGGTAGAGTGCAGCAACAGGTAGTTGTAGTAGAAGTAGTAATAGTAACTATAAAACAAGTTGTAGTAGAAGTAGTAATAGTAACTATAAAACAAGTTGTAGTAGAAGTAGTAATCGTAGGAGTTGTTGTTATAGTAGTAGTTGTAGTAGTCATGGTAGTATTAATAGTAGTAATAGTAGTAGCTATTGGAGTAGTAGCAATTCTTGTAGTAGCAGTTGTAGTAGTAGAGGAGTAGTAGTAGTTGTGTTAGTAGTAGTAGAAGTAGTAGCAGTAGTTGTAGTAGTTGTAGTAGCTGTTGTAGTAGTAATAGTAGCAGTTGTACCCATAGCAGAAGTTGTAGTAGTCATTGTTGTAGTAGTAGCAGAAGTAGTATTAGTTGTAGCAGTAGTAGCAGTACTAGTAATATGAGTAGTAGTAGTAGTAGTAGTAGTAGTAATAATAATACTAGTAGCCGAAGTAATTGCAGGAGTTGTTTCAGGAGTAGGAGTAGAAATAGTAGCAGTAGTTGTAGTAACGAAGTTGTAGTAGTAAAACTAAAAGTAGTAGAAGTAGTAGTTGTTGTAGTAGAAGTAGTAGTAGTAGTAGTAGTTGTTGTTATTGTAATAATAGCAGTAGTAGTAGGAGTAGGTGTAGCAGTAGTAGTTGTTGTAGTAGAAATAGTAGTAGTAGTAGAAGTAGTAATCGTCGTAGTGTACATAGTGGTAGGAAGTAGTAGTTGTTGCCAGTATAGTCGTAGTGAGTCGCCAAAAGTAGTAGTGGTAGTAGAGGTCGTCGTAGTACAAGTATGTGGTGGTGGTGGTGGTGGTGGTAGTATTCGTAGTAGTTGGTAAGTCGTAGTAGTTAGTAGTAGTAGTAGTCGTAGTAAGTAGTGGAAGTTGTGTATTCGTTAGCAGTTCGTAGTTGTAGTAGTTGTTGTAGTAGTAGCAGTAGTAGTTGTGGTTATAATAGTGCTACCTGTAGTAGTAGTTGTTGTTGTAACAGTAGTAGCAATGGTATTAGTCGTTATAGTTGTAATAGTGGGAGTAGAAGTAGAAGTAGTAGCAGGGGTAATGGTAGTAGTTGTAGTTGTTGTTGTCGTAGTAGTAGTAGTAGATTTAGTACTATTCTTAGTAGTAGTAGTAGTAGCCGTGGTCATAGCAGCAGCAGCATCAGCAGCAGCAGCTGTAGCAGTAGCAGTAGTAGTAGTAGTATTTGAAGTAGTAGTAGTAGCAGCAGGACTAGTAGTAGTAGTAGGAGAGGTTTTAGTAGTTGTAGCAGTAACAGTAGTAATAGTAGTGGTTGTAGTAATAGTAGTAGTAGCAATAATAAGAGTAGCAGTAGTTGTAGTAGTCGCAGCTGTAACAGCTATTGCTGTAGTAGTAGTAGTTGTTGTTGTAGTATTTGTGTTATTAGTAGAAGTAGTTGTAGTAGTTTAGTTGTGTTGGTAGTAGTAGTAGTAATAGTAGTAGCAGTAGTAGTTATTGTAGTAGTAGTCGGGGCATTCATGTCCAAAGTACTAGTAGTGCCATTCTCATTCGTAGTAGTAGTGGTGGTGGTAGTAGTAGAAGTAAAAGAAATAGTATGAGTGGCAGTAGTAATTGTAGCAGCAGTACTAGTAGTAGTAATAGTAGTAATATGAGTAGCAGTTCTTCTTGTAGTAGCAGTAGCAACAGTAGTAGTAGTAGTAATAGGAGGAGGAGGAGTAGTAGTCGTGATGGTGGTGGTGGTAGTAGTAGAAGTAGTAGTAGTAGTAGGAGTAGGAGTAGAAGTAGTAGTTGGAGTAGGAGTAGTTGTAGTAGTAGTAGTAGTAGTAGAAGGAGTAGCAGTAATAGGAGTAGTAGGAGTGGGAGTAGTGGTAGAACTTGTAGTAGTCGTAGTAGTAGTATTAGTATTCGTAGTATAAGTTGAAGGAATAGTAGTAGGAGGAGCAGTAGTAGTTGCAGTTGTGGTAATTGCAGCAATAGTAGGAGTAGTAGCAGCAGTAGAAGTTGGAGTAGGAGTAGTAGCAGCAATAGTACTAGTGGTAGTAGGAGAAGTAGTAGTAGTAGTAGTAGTAGTAGAAATAGTTGCAGTCATAGTTGTAGTATTCTTGAAGTTGTTGTAGTAGGAGTAGTAGTGGTTGTTGTAGTACTAATATTTGTAGCAGTAGTACTAGCAATAGCAACAGTAGTAGTAGTAGTAGTAGTAGTACAACTACTACTACTAGTAGTAATAGTTGTCGTTATAGTACCCAAAGTAATAATTGTAATAATAGCTACAACAGTAGTAGTAGTAGCAGCAGGTGTGTTAGGAATAGTAGTAGTAATAGTAGTAGTAGTAATGGTAGTAGTAGTAGTAGTAACAGTAATGGTAGTAGCGATAGGACTAGTAGTAGTAGAAGTAGCAGCAGCGGTAGTCGTAGATGTAGTAGTGGGTGTATTGGTATTGGTGGTAGTAGTAATAGTAGCAGTAGAGTTATAGTAGTATTCATAGTTGTTGTTGTTGTAATAGTAGTAGTAATTATAGTAGTAGTAGCGGCAGCAGTTGTTGTAGTAGTAGCAGTGGTAGTAGTAGTTCTTGTTGTTGTAGTAGTCGTAAGAATAGTTGTAGTAAGACTAGTAGTAGTAATAGTAGTAGTAGTAGTAGGAGGAGTAGTAGTAGTAGAAGTTGTAGCTGCAGTAGCAACGACAACAAGAGTACGAGTAGCTGTAGTAGGATCAGGAATTGTAGTATTTGTAGCAAGAGTAGGAATTGGTGCAGAAGTAGTAATTATAGTAGCAGTAGTAGTAGAATTGGTTGTAGTAGTAGTAGGAGCAGGAGAAGCAGTAGTAGTAGTAGTAGGAGTAGTAGTAGGAGTAGTAGTAGTAATTTTGCTGTTGCTGCTACTACTACTACTACTACTCCTCCTCCTACAACTAACACTACTGCTACTACTACTATTGCTAGAACCATTGCTACTGCTTCTACTATTGCTACAGCTATTGCTGTAGCTGCTACTTCCGCTACTGCTACTGATGCAACTATTATAGCTACTACTGTTACTACTTCTACTATTATTGCTACTATTAAGGCTACTGCTACTATTGCTGCCACTACTAATGCTACTATTGCTATTGTTGCAACAGCTACTACTATTATTTCAGCAACTGCTGCTACTACTACTGCTACTGTTCATACAGTTACCGCTACTGCTGTTACTACTACTACCACTACTAATTCTACTATTACTATAATACTAGGACTACTACTACAAATACTACTACTTCTACTACTATTCCTACAACAACAACAACTACGACTGTTACTACATCTCCTTCTACTATTATTGTTATTACTACTACTACTGCTATAACTAGTGCTACTACTGCTACTAATACTACTACTAATATTTCTACTACTGCTACTACTACTACTTCTACTGCTACTACTGTTATCGCTACTGCTACTACTTCTGATACTATTACTACTACTGCTGCAACTACAAATACTGCTACTTCTATTACAACTACTGCTACAACTACTACTTCTCCTACTACTACTATTGCTACTACTACTTCCTCTCCTCCTACTACTACTACTACAGCTGTTGCTATTACTCTGGCTACTACTCCTAATACTCCTGCTAGAACTACTATTACAAAGACTGCTGCTATTACTACGGCTACTACTACAGCTTTTACTACTGCTATTACTATGGCTAGGGTTACTACTACTACTACTATTACGACTACTGCTACAACTACTCCTACAACTACAACTACTCCTACTACTATCCCTTCTACTACTCCTACTATGGCAACTACTACAAGTACTACAACTACTACCAATACTAGTACTACAAATCCAATTCCAACTCCTACTCCTACTACTACTACTACTCTTACTACTACTACTACAACTATTATAGTTACTACTGCTACTTCCACTGCAGCTACTACAAATACTACTGCCGGTATTACAACGACAGCTACTACTGCTACTACAATGATTGCTGCTACTGTTACTACTACCACTGGTATTCTATTACTAGTACTACTAGCACTACTACTAATACTAATACAACTACTACTACTCCTACTACTACTACTACTACTACTACAACTTCTATACCAACTACTACTGCTGCAACTACTGCTGCAGCAACTACTACTATGACTACTATTACTACTACTCCCACAACTACCACTACTACTACTACTGCTTCTGCTGCTTCTACTGCAACAACTACTATTACGACTACTACTACTCCAACAACAACAACTACTACTACGATAACTACTATTCCGATTCCTACTCCCATTACTGTTACTACTACTTTTTCTACCACTACTACTCCTACTATTACTACTACTACAACTACTACTACACCTACTCCAACTCCTACAGGTACTACAACAACAACTGCTACTCCTCCTACTCCAACTCCTGCTACAACTCCTACTACCACTCCTACTCCAACTCCTCCTCCTCCTACTACTGCTACTACTACTTCTACTAATTCTAATACTACTACTACTACTACTACTACTACTACTACTATTGCTACTAGTACTAATATTACTATTATTGCTGGAACTGCTACTACCACAACTAGTACTACTACTCCTACTACTACCACCATCACTACTACTAGAACTACTACGCCTGCTACGACTGTTACTACTGGTCTACAACTGCTACTATTGCTACTGCAACTACTACTATTATAACTACTCTATTGCTATACTACTACTGCTACTTGGATAACTACTACTACAACTACTCCTATTACTACCACTACTACTACTGCTACTACTATTAACATTGCTACTACTACTGCTAGTATAACTGCTAATACTACTACCCCTTTTACGATGGCAACAACTACTACTAATACAAATACCACTACAACAACAACTACTATTCCTATGAATATGGTACTACTAGTGCTGCTAATACTACTTCAACTACTACTACTATTCAAACTCCAACTCACGCCGCTACTACTACAACCCCTACTCCAACTACTACTAATCTAACTATTACTACTACTACCACTACAGCAATTGTTGCTACTCCATCTAGTGCTACTACTACCTCTACTCCAACTACTACTACTCCTAGTACCACTCCTACACCAACCCCTACTGTTGCTACTGCTGCTTGTACTAATACTACTGCTACTTCTGCTACAGCCACTTCTACTACCGCTACTACTGCTTCAACTACTACTATTGATCCTGCTTCTCCTGCTTCTACTGCTACTACTACTCCTACTGCTACTACAGCTACTTCTACTACTACTTCTGCTGCTCCAGCTACTATAGCTACTACGACTCCAACAACACCAACTACTACTGCTGCTACTATTATCACTACTACTGCTACTACTACCACTACGACGACTACTACTACTGCTACTACTGCTACAACTACTGCAACTAATGCTACTATTATTGCTACTACCTTCACTACCACTACTACTACTGCAAAAACTATTGCTACTACTATATCTACTACTATTACTACTGCTACTACTACTACTATTACTACTGTGGCTATTACTATTACTACTACTACTACTACTACTACTACTATCACTACAACAACTACAGCTAGTGCTACTACCGCTATTACAACTGCCACAATTGTTGCTGCTACTACTGCACTACTATCACGACCACAACTACTACTACTACCACTGTTGCTTGTACTACTCTTACTACTACTACTAATACTAGAACTACAAAAACAACAGTAATAACTACTACTCCTAAAACTGCTACTACTACTACCTCAGAAACTACTACTGCTGCTGCTAATACTACTTCTACTACTACTACTATTGCAACAACAACTTCTACTACTGCTGCTGCCACTGCTACTACGACTAATAGTACTACTACTACTACAACTACTACAACCACTCCTACGACTACTACTACTACAACCACAGCTACTACTACTACTACTGCTACTACTACGGCTACTACCACTACGACTACTACAACTACTACTTCTACGACTTCTACTACCACTGCTACTGCTACTATGATGATTTCTACTACTGCAACTACTACTAGTACTACTATTGCAGTTGCTGCTATGACTACCACTACTTCTTTGTCTACTTCTACTACTACTACTACAACTACTATTACTACTACTACTCCTACTACTCCTTCTCCTACTCCAACTCCAACAAGAATTACTACTCCTACTCCACCTCCTACAGTTACTACTACTCCCACACCAACTCCTACTACAACTCCTATAGCTGCTACTGCTACTACTACTACTACTACTATTGCTGCTGCTACTACTACTACCGCTGCTGTTACTATTACTATTGCTACTACTACTGCAACTACTACTACCACTGCTACTACTACTACTACGATAACTACTACTACTACTACTGCTACTACTAGTACTACTACTACAACTATTACTACAGCTGCTGCTACTGATACCATTAGGACTACTATTATTGTTACTATTACTGTGCAATAACTACTACTGCTACAACTACCGCAATTACCGCTACGGAGATTACTGCACTAATACTACTACAACTACTACTACAATTACTACTACTGCTGATACTACAACTACTTCTCCTACTACAACAACTGCAGCTGTTACTTCTACTGCTAATGCTACGGCTAATGCTTCTACTACTACAACTACAACAACTACTACTGCTATTAATATTGCTGCTACTGTTGTCGTTGCAAATTGTAATACCGCTACCACTATTAGAAAACTACTGCTGCTACTACTACGACTACTACTACCACTCCTACTGCTACTTTAATTGCTACTATTACTACTGTTGCTGCTTTTACTACTGCTACTACTATTGCTACCACAATTACCACCACTACTACTACTACTACTACTATGAAAATAATTACTTCTACTACTACTCCTTTTACTACTTCTACCACTACTACTACTACTACTTCCACTACTACTACTATTACTATTGCAGTTGCTGCTGCTACTTCGACAACTACTACTACTACAACAACAACTACTACCACTAATACTACTACTACAACAACTATTTCTACTACTATTGCTACTAATACACCAACTCCAACTCCTACAACTTCTAACACTCCTACTACCACTGCTACCCCTAGTCCAAAGACTACTCCTACTGCTACTACTATTACTACTACTACTACTACTACTACTACTACTACTACCGCTACTACTACTACTGCTGCTGCTACTACTACTACGACGACGACTACTACAACAACAACAATTACTACTACTACATCTACTACTAGTAGAATTGCTACTACTACTACTCCTACTACCACTCCGACTACTACTCCTACTCGTACACCAACTCCCACTACTAGTCCTACTCCTACACATACTACTGCTACTACAACTACTACGACTATTAATACTGCAACTACCACTCCTACTCCAACTCCTATTATTATTGCTACTACTATTGGTGCTACTACCACAACGACTACTACCACCACTACTACTGTTACTACTACTACTACGACTACTACTACTTCTACTACTTGTTCAATTGCTACTATTACTACTCCTACTTCTACTGGAACTACTACTTTTAATACTAACACTACTACTACTACTACCAGTACTAGTACTACTACTAATACTCCTACTACCTCTACTACTATTACTACTACTACTCGAGGCACTCGTACGACTTCTACGACTACTACTCCAACTACTACTACTACTAATACGATTACTACTATTACTACTACTACCACTACTATTAGGACAACTCATACTGCAACTACTACTCCGACTACTACTACTACTACTACGACTCATACTAATACTACTTCCCCAAAGATTCCTACTACGACTACTATTGCAACAAATTCTACTGCTAATGCTACTACTACTACTACTACTACTCCTACTACTGCTACCACTACCGCTGCTGCTACTACATTACTAGTCGTACAACTGCTACTACTACTACTCCTTCCACTACTGCTACTACTAGTACTACTATGAATACTACTACTACAACTATTTCTACTACTACAGCTGCTACAACTGCTACTGCTACTACTACTTCTACAATTTCTACTACTGCAACAACTACTACTATTCCTGCTCCTACTTCTATTACGGCTACATCTACTAGTCCTCCTCCCACTACTACTACAACTACTATGACACCTATTGCAACTACTATTGCTACTGCAAGTCCTACTACTACTACTGCCTCCACTCCAACTACTGCTACACCTATTATTACTCCTACTAGAACTCATCTTGCATCCATAGCTACTATTACTGCAACTACTACTACAACAACTACTAGTACTATTACGACTACTACTACTTCTAATACAACAACAACTACTCCTATTACTACTCCCAAAATAGCAGCTATTACTAATACTACTATTACTACTACCTCAACTTCTACTGCCACTACGACTACTATTACGACTTCTACTACTACTATTACTACTGCTGCCCCTACTACTACTACTACTACTACTACTAATACTACTATTACCACTACTACTACTTCTACTACTATTAGCGCAATTGCTACTACTGCTACTGTCGGTACTACTACTACAAACACTAACCCTACTACTACAATTACTCATACTACTACTACTAATACTACTGTTACTACTACCCTGACTTTCACTACTACTACGACTTCTACTACTACTATTGTTGTTGCTGCTGCTCTTGCTACTACCATTACTACTACTTCTATTACAACTATTACTACTATTATTACTACTATTGCTGCTACTGGTGCCGCTGTTACTACTACTACTAGTACTACTACTAGTGCTATTGCTACAACTACTACACCTACTGCTGGTACTACTACTACTAACACTAACACAACTACTACTACTCCTCCTACTACTACAACTACTACTACTATCATTACTACTACTACTACTACGACTACTACTACAACTACGACTACTACTAATATTACAAGTACAACTGTTACTAGTACTTCTACTGCTATTATGACAAGACCAACTGCTACTACGGCTACTACTATTCCTACCGCTACTATTACTATGACCTCTATTACAATTTCAACTCCTACTACTATTACTCCAACTTCTACTGCTACTACAACTACTACTACTTCTACTACCACTACTCAAAGAACTACAACTCCCACTGCTACTTCTACTCTGACTTGTACTGCTACTGCAACTACTAGTACTACTACTGCCACTATTCCAACAACTACTACTCCTACTACAACTCCTACTACTACAACTACTAGAACTACTATTACAATCGCTACTACTACTACTACTACTACTACTACTACTACTACCTCTACTACTATTGCAACTACTACTACTACTGCTGCTACAACTACTACTCCTACTACTACTACTACTACGACTACTTCTATTCCTGCTCGGACTCCAACTCCTATTGCTACTACAACTACTACTGCTGCTGCTACCACTTTTCCAACAACTACAACTGCCACTACTGCTCTGAGTACAACTCGGACTACTACTACTACTACTACTACAACTAAGACTACTGTTGCGGCTGCTGCTAATACTACTAATACTACTGCTACTACTACCACTACTACCACTAATACTAATCTTACTACTACTGCCGCTACAATAACTACTAGCACTATTACTACTTCTACTACTAATACGACAACAACAACAACAACTACTACTACTACTACCCCTACCACTTCAACTACTACTCCTACTACTACTACGGCTTCTACTACTACCACAACACTACTCCTACTGCTATTGCTACTCCTGCTACTATTACGACTTTTACTACTACCACAACACTACACCTCCTACTACTGTTACTACTACTATAGCTACAACAAGTACAACTACAACTACTACAACAACTACTACTACTACCACTACTACTGCTACTGCTACTACTACTAGTACACTTACTCCTATTACTACCATTACAACCACTACTTGTACTACAACTACTCCTACCACTACTAGTACTACCAATACTATTTCAACTAGTAGTAGTACTACTACTATTGCTCCTACTCCAACAACTGCTACTACTACTCCTCCTACTAGTAGTACTACAACTACAACAACTACCATTATAAGTCCAACTCCAATTCTGACACCTATTACTACTCCAACTTCTACAACTACTATAACTACTACTACAATGACCGCCCCTACTGAAACTCGTACTACTACTGCTACTACTACTACTACTACTACTACTACTACTACTACTACTAGTGCTACTACGAATGGTGCTACTGCTGGTACATCTACAACTGCTACATCCACTACTACTACTACTACAACTACAACAACTACTACAATTACTAGTACTTCCACTACAACCACTACTACCACTATTACTACTACTACAACTCCTGCTCCTACTACTGCTACTACTACCAGTACTGCAAACCCTACTACTACTCCTGCTATTACAGCTACTACTACTGCTACTACTACTAAAACTACAACTACTACTGCTACTACTACTCCTAACACTCCTCCTACTACTACAACTGCTACTACTACTAATACTACTACACCTACGACTACTACTACTACTGCTACTACAACTACTCCTCCTCCTAACACTCCTACAACTTCAACTGCTACTACTCCAACTACTACTACTACTACTACTACTAATACACCCCTACTACGACTACTACTACTACTACCACCACCACTACTTCT
>RXID01021497.1:583-67728 GCA_005019695.1 Trichopus zeylanicus subsp. travancoricus
CGGCAACTATTGATGCTATTACGACTACTACTACTACTACTACTACTATTACTACCACTATTGCTACTACGGCTGCTACTACTACAACGACAACTACTACGACTGCTAATACTACAACCACTGTGGCTACTATTACTACCACAACTACAAGTTCTACTACTACTATTATTACTATTAGTATAACTAGTACTACTACTACAATTACTCCCAGTACTTCTACTACAACTACCACAACAACAACAACAACAACAACAACAACTACTACTACTACGACTACTACAACTCCTCCAACTACTACTTCTACTACTACTACCACGACTACTACTACTAGTAGTACAACTACTATTAGTACTACAACTATTATCACTACGGCTACTAATACGACTACTACTACTACTACTACTACTACTACTACTACTATTACTATTACTACGACTACTACTACTACTACTACTACTACTACTACTATTATAACTACAACTATAGCTATTGGTATTACTACCACTACTACAACTACTGCTACAACTACTATTACTACCGCTACTACTAGTACTACTACTACCAGTACTACTATTACTCCTACTACTACTACTAGTACTACTACTATAACTACTACTACTACTAACACTACTAGTACTACTACTACTAGTCCAACTAGTACTACCACAACTACTACAACTACTACAACAACAACTACTACTATTACTACCACTATTGCTACTACAACAACTCCTATTGCTGCTACTACTACTACTCCAACTACAAATACTACTACCACTACAACTACTAACTATAACTACTACTACTGCGGCTACAACAACAACAACAACTACTACTACTACTCATACTACTACTTCTACTACTACTAGTACTACTATTACTTGTACTAGTACTACTATTACAACTACTACCACTACTAATACTACTATTATTACTACTACTACAACCACAACTACTACTACTATTACTACTACTTCTACTACTACTACTACAACAACTACAATTACTACTGGTACTACAACCACTTGTACTAGTACTACTATTACTACTACTAATACTACTACTACTACTACTACTACTATTACTACTTCTACTACTACTACAACAACAACAACAACAACAATTACTACTAATACTACTACTACAACTACTATTACTACTACTAGTACTACTACTATTAGTACTTCTACTACTATTACTACTGCTAAAAATACTACTACCATGAATACTACGACTACTATCACACTATTACTACCACAACTATTACGACCACTACAACTACCACCACCACCACCACCACCACCACCACTGCTACTACTACTACTACTGCTGCTATTAGTATTACTACTACTACTACAACAACAACAACAACTACTACTACTATTACTGCCACTACGACTAGTACTATAACTACCACTACTACTATTACTACTACTACTACAACTAGTATTACCACTACAACTACAGCTACCAATACAACTACTACTACTATTACTACCACTACTGCTACTACAACAACTGTGATTGCTACTACTACTACAACTCCAGCTACTACTACTACTACTACTACAACAACAACAACTACTACTACTACTACTATGGTTACTATTATTACTACTACTACTACTACTACTACTGCTACTACTAATACTACTGCTACTTCTACTACTACAACTACTAGTACTACTACTACTTGTACTAATACTACTATTACTACTACTACCACTACAAATACTACTACTACTAGTACTATTATTACTACTAATACTATTACTACTACTACTACAGCTACTACTACTACTACTAGTACTACAACTACTTCTACTAGCACTACTAGTACTACTACTACTACTAATACTACTACTACTACTAGTACTACTATTACTACTTCTACCACTCCTACTACTAGTACTACTACCACTGCTACTACTAAAACTACTACTACTAGTACTACTACTACTACTACTAGTACTTCTACTGCTACAACTGCGACCTCGACTACTACTAGTAGTACTACTACTACTACTACTACCGTTGTTGTTGCTACTACTACTGTTACAACGACTAGTACTTCTACTACTACTACTACCACTACTACTATCACTACTACTACTACTACAACAACTACTACTGCTGCTGCTGCTGTTGCTACTACTACTACTACTACTTCTACAACTACTACTACTACTACTACTACTTCTACTACTACAACTGCAACAACAACAACAACAACAACAACAACAACTACTACTACTACTACTACTACTACCACCACCACCACCACCACCACCACTACTAGTACTAGGGCTACTACTATGATTACTACTACTACTACAACAACAACAACAACAACTACTACTACTACTATTACTATTAGTACTACTATCACTACTACAACTATTGCTACTAGTGCTTCTACTACAACTACTACTACACCTACTACTACTGCTACTACTACTAGTAGTAGTACTACTACTACAAGTACAATTACTACTACTTCTACTACTACTACAACTGCTACAACTACAAGTAGAACTACTACTACTATTACTATAGCTACTAATACTACTATTAATACTCCAACGACTACTACTACCACTACTACAACAACAACAACAACAACTACTACTACTACCACTACTACTACCACAACTACTACTTCTACTTACTACTACTACAACAACAACAACTACTACTACTACAATAACAACTACTGCTATTACTATAACCACTGCAATTACTACTGCAACAACTACTACTGCTACCACTACTACTAGTGCTAGTACTATTAGTACTACTACTACTACTACTACTACTACTATTGCTACTACTACTACTACTATAACTACTACTACTACTACTACTACCACTTGTACAACTAGTACTACCACTACTACTACAACTACTACTATTAGTACTACTACTGCTACTAAAACAACTCCAATTGCTGCTACTACTACTACTCCAACTACTACTACTACTACAACAACAAAAACTACTACTGTGGCTACTATTACTACTAGTACTACTACTACAACTACTACTACTACTACTACTACTAATACTACGACTAGTACTACTACTACTACTTCTACTACTACTAAAACTACTACTAAACTACCACTAGTACTACTACTACTTGTGCTAGTACTACTATTACTACTGCTACTACTACTAACACTACTTCTGCTACTAGTACTACTATTACTACTACTACTGCTGCTGCTGCTGCTGTTGCTGCTGCAACTAATAATTCTACTACTAATACTATAACTATTACTACTACTACTAATACTGCTTCTACTTGAACTAGTGCTACTATTACTACTACTACTGCTACTAGTACCACTATTACTACTTCTTCTACGACTACTACTGCTACTACTACTACTACTACTACTACTACTACTACTACAACAACAACAACAACAACTACTACTACTACTACTATTATTACTAGTACTAGTACTACTACTGCTACTACTTCTACTACTAGTACTTCTACCACTACTACTATTACCAGGACTACTACTACTACTACTACGACTACTACTACTACTACTACAACAACTACTATTACTACTACTACTAGTACTTCTACTACTATTACTACTACTACTAGTACAAGTACTACTGCTACTACAACTTCTACCTCGTAACTTCTACCACTAATACTTACTACCACGACTGCTCTACTACTACTAACTACTGCTACTACTGCTACTACTCCACTCCTTACTACTACTACTACTACTGGGCAACTACTACTACTACTACAACAACAACAACAACAACAACTACTACTACTACTACTACTACTATTACTACTACTACTAGTACTACTACTACTATTACTACTACTACTAGTACTAGTATTACTACTGCTGCTACTACTACTACTAGTAGTACTTCTACTGCTACTGCTACCACCACGACTACTACTACTACTACTACTACTACTATTACTGCTACTATTGCTGCTGCTATTACTACTACTACTAGTACCACTGCTCCTATTACCGCTACTACTACTTGTGCTGCTGCTGCTATTATTACTACATGTACTACTACTTCTACAACAACTACTACTACAACTTCTACAACGACTACTACTACTACTGCAATAACAATAATAACAAGAACAACAATAACAACTACAACAACTACAACAATGATAACAACATCAATAATTATAACAACAACAACCACAATAACAACAACAACAACAACTACTACTACTACTACTACTACTGCTACTGCTACTACTACTACGACTACTACTACTACTACAACAACTACTGCTGCTGCTGTTGCTGCTACTACTACTACGTGTACTACTACTCCTAATTACTACTACTACTACTACTATTGCTACTACTACTACGATACTCCTACTACTATGACTACTACTATACTACTACTGCTGCTGCTGCTTTTTTTTTTTGGGCTGTTGCTATTACTATTATATTACTACTACTAGTAGTCCTACTACTACTACTACTACTACTACTACTACTACTACTACTACTGCTACTACTACTACTACTACTACTACTACTACTACTACTACTACTACTGCTGCTACTACTACTACTACTGCTATTACTACTAGTACTACTACTACTACTACTACTACTGCTACGACTGCTAGTACAACAACAACAACTACTACTACTACTGCTACTACTACTCATACAACAACTACTACTGCTACTGCTACTGCTACTGCTAGTACTGCTACAACCACTGCTACTACTACTACTAGTACTACTACTAATACTAGTACTACTCCTCCACCTCCTCCTGCCACTACCACTACTACTACTGCTACTACTACTACTGCCACAACTTCTACTATAGCTACTATTGCTACACTACTACTCCAATAGCTACTACTGCTACTCCGACTACTTCTCATATTTCTATAGCTTCAGCTACTACTACTACTACTACTACACTACTGCTTTTTTTGCTTCTACAGCTATGGCTGATACTACTACTGCTTCCACTATTACTACAACTACTGCTATTGCATCTACGGCTACTATGGCTACGACTGATACTACTACTTCAACAACAACAAATACAGCTACTACTGCAGCTACTACTACCACTATTACCACTGCTACTGTCGTAACCACTACTGTTGCTACCACTACTATTGCTGCTGCTACTACTATCTCTACTACTGCTGCTAGAACTTCTACTATGACTACAACTAATAATAATAATACTACTACGACCACTATAACTACTACTACTTCGGCAAAGACTACTGCCACTAGAATAACATCAACTACTACTACTACTACTACTATTGGCACTACTGCTTCCGCAACTACTACTACTCCTCGTAGTAATGCTACAGCTGCTAATACTACAACAACTAATATTGTTACTACTACTACCACTACTAGTACTACTACTATAACTATTGTGGCTGCTCCAACTAATACTACTACTACAAGTACCACTTCTGCTTCTGCCACTACTACTACTAGTTCTATTGCTACTACTATGACTACTGCTACCACTGTTATAACTACTACTATGGCTACTAATATTGCTATTACTACCACTACTGCAAGTATTACTGCCACTACTATTACTACTAATACCACTCTTACTACTACTAAAGCTATCCTGCTCCGATGATAGTTACTACTACTACCAATGCTACCACTACTAATATGACCACTACTACTACCACTACTGTTGCTGCAACTACTATTACTACTGCCACTAGTACCACAGGTACTACTACTACTGCTACAATTACTAATACTACTACTACTACTACTACTATTACTAGTACTACTACTATTACTACTACTAGTAGTAGTACTAGTACAACAACTACTACTACTACTACTCATACAACAACTACTATTGCTACTGCTACTGCTACTGCTAGTACTACCGCAACTACTGCTACTACTAGTACTAGTACTACTACTAATACTACTAATACTACTCCTCCTACTGCTACTACCATTGCTACTACTACTACTACTACTACTACTACTACTACCACAACTACTACTACAGCTACTATTGCTACACTACTACTACGACAACTGCTACTGTTACTCCAACTACTTCTCATATTTCTACAGCTACTACTACTGCTGTTGCTACTACACTACTGCTAATGCTGCTTGTAATACTACTGCTGCTTCCACTATTACTACAACTACTGGTATTGCTTCTACTGCTACTGCAGCTACGACTGATACTACTGCAACTACAACAAATACAGCTGCTACTGCAGCTACTACTACCACAATTACAACTGCTACTGTCGCAACTACTACTACTGCTACTACTATTGCTTCTGCTACTGCTATCTCTGCTACTACTGCTAGAACTTCTATTATGACTACAACTAATAATAATAATACTACTACAACCACTATAACGACTACTACTTTGGCAAAGACTACTGCCACTAGAACAACATCAACTACTACTACTACTACTACTACTACTACTACTATTGACACTACTACTTCTGTAACTATTACTACTCCTACTAATAATGCTACAACTGCTACTACTACAACAACTATTATTGTTACTACTACAACCGCTACTAGTACTACTACTACAACTACTGCAGCTGCACCAACTGCTACTCCTACTACTACTATTAGTACTATTACTGCTTTTGCCACTACTACTACTAGCTCTATTGCTACTGCTATAACTAGTGCTACCACTATTGTAGCTACTACTATGGCTACTACTACTGCTATTACTACTACTACTGCAAGTATTACTGCGACTACTATTGCTTCTCCTACAACTGTTACTACAAGTGCCACTCTTGCTACCACGAAAGCTGCTCCTGCTCCAATGACAGTTGCTACTACTGCCACTGCTACCACTACTAATATGACCACTACTACTATCGCTACTGCTACTGCAACTACTATTACTACTGCCACTAGTACCACAGGTACTGCTACTACTACTACTATTACTACTTCTACTATTACTATTGCAACTGTTGCTCCAACTACCACTTCTACCACTGCTGCTACTATAGCTACTACTACTGCTTCCACCGCTGCTAGTATTGCTAGTACTACTACTAAAATTACTGCAACTACGACTACTACTACTACAAATGCTCCTACTATTGCTATTACTAATGTTGCGATTACTAACACTGCTCCTGTTAGTATACTACTTCTACAACAACAACTACAACTATTACAACAAGAACAACAATAACTACTACTACAACAACAATAGCTACTGCTACTACTACTACCATTACTACCATAACTACAACTACTACTACTACTTCTACTACTACTGATGCAACTAAGTATACTACTACTCCTACTACATCTACTAATACTGCATCAACTACTTCAGCTACTAGTACTTTTATAGCTGCTACTACTACTACATACTTTTCTATGACTACTAATACAACTACTACTGCAACTACTTTTTCTACTACTGCTACTATTACTACTACTAGTACGACTGCTACTACTGCTACTACTGTTACTTCTGTTACTACTGCAACTACTACTACTACTACGACTGCTATTACTGCTACTACTGCATCTATGTCGACTTCTGTTACTATCGCTTGTACCATGACTACTACTAGTTCTTCTACTGTTAATTCTACAACAAGTAGTACTATTACTTCTACTACTACTACTAATGCTAGTACTATTCCTACTAAAACTACTATAGTTACTACTACTACTATTATTTCTACAATTACTAGTACTACAAATACTACAACTACTTTTGCTGCAACTACTAGTACTGCTGCTTCTTTTACTAATCTCACTACTCCTACAAGTACTACTACTACCACCACCACCACCACCACTTCTTCTTCTTCTACTACTACTACTGCTACTGCTACTGCTACTATTAGTACAACAACTACTACAACCACCACCGCTGTTGCCACTACAACTACTACTGCTACTACTACTACTACTACTAATAGTACTGCTACTACAACTACAATTACTACCACTGCTACAACTTCCATTGTTATAACTACTACTACTAGAACAACAACTACTACTACCGCTACCACTGCTACAAGTACTACAACTTCCCCTACTACTACAACTAGCACTAAGACTTTCACTACAACACCTACAACCACTACTACTCCTACTACTTCTACTGCAACTACTACTGCCCTTGTTACTACTATTATTGCCACTTCTACATCTACTATTACTAGTACTACTATTGCTTCTACTAACTACTAATTCTCTGACTACTACTACTACTCCTACTACTCCAACTACTACTACTACTATTGTTGCCATTACTACTCTTCTTCTCCAACTTCTACTATTACTACAACTACGATTGCTACTACTACTATTACTACTACTAATACTACTACTACAGCCACTATGACTACTACTACTATTGCTACCAATACTACTACTTATACAAATTCCACTACTACGACAACTAGCACTTTTGTAACTACCACTACTACTACTACTTTTATGGTTACCACTACTACAAGTACTGCTACTCCATGTACCACTTCTATAATAACTACTACTACTACTACTACTACTACTACTACTACTACTACTACTACTAATACTGCTACAACTACTAATGCTAATGCTAGTACTACTACTATTACAACTACTACTACTACTACTGCAACAACTACTACTACCACTGCTACCACTATGACAACTACGACTACCACTACTACTGCTCCTGCTGCTGCTCCTACTGTAGCTACTACTAGTACTACTACTATTACTAGTACTACTACTACTTCTACTACTACTACTACTACTACTACTACTACTACTACTAGTACTACTACTACTTTTGCTACTACTACTACTACTACTAGTACTACTACTACCTCTACTACCAGAAGTACTACTACTACTATTTTTATTAATACTACTACTAATATTACTACTCCTACTACTACTACTAATACTACTATTACAACAATAACTACTACTACTACTACCACAACTACAACCCCTACTGCTTTCGCTACTACTTCTAGGAGTACTACTACTACTACTATAACTACTACACCTACTACTACAACTACTACTACTATTCGTATCGCCATAACTACTAATACTTTTACTACAACTGCTACTACTACTACACCTACTACTACTACAACAACAACAACTACTACTACTCCTACTCCTACTCCTACTCCTAATACTACTCTTGCTACTACTACAACAACTAAAATTGCAACTATGACTACTATTATTGCTGCCACTATTGCTCATGCAACTGCTACAATGGCTACTGTTACTACTGCTACTATTATTTCTACTACTATGACTAGTACTACCATGACTACTATTACTATTACTACTACAACAACTACTACTCGTACGATAACTCCACCTCCTAATACTATTGCTACTAGTACTACTACTACTAATACAACAACAATAACTACTGCTACAGCAACTGCAACACCTACTACTACAACTACTACTAGTACTACTACAACTACAACTACTACTAATACTACTACTACTACCATAACTACCACTCCTACTACTTCAATTACTACAAGTACTACAACTACAACTACTACTCCTATTACTATTGCCATAATAATAGTAGTAGGACCAACAACAATAATTGTAGCAGTAGCAATAGCAATAGTAGTAGTACTAGTAATAGAAGTAGTAGTAGCAGTGGCAACAACAATAGTAGTAGCAGTAGTAGAAGTAGTAGTAGTAGTAGTAGTAGTAGTAGTAGTAGTAGTAATTGGAGAAGTATTCATAATAGTAGTAATAGTAGTAATAGTATTAGCAATACCTATAGTAGTAGTAGCAGTAGTACTAGAAGTAGTAGTAATAGGAGTATTAGTAGTTGTAGTTGTTTTAGTTATTGTAGTTGTTATAGTTGTCGGTGTAGTGGTCATAGAAGGAGTTGGAATAGGAGTAGTAGTATGAGTTGTAGTAGTATTAGTATTGCCAGAAGGAGCAATAGCAATTGCAGTAGCAGGAGTAGGAGTAGGAGTAGTTGTAGTAGTAGCAGCAGCTGTAGTAGTTGTTGTTGTTGTTGTTGAAGTAGAAGCAGTGGCATTGGTAGTAGTAGTAGTAGTAGTTGGGGTATTAGTAGTAGTAGTAGTAGTAGTAATAGTAGTAGTAGTAGTACTAGTACCAGCACTAATACTAGTAGCAGTATTAGTAGTAGTAGTTGTTGTTGTTGTTCAAGTAGTAGTAGCACTAGTAGTTGCAGTATTAGTAGTAGCAGTAGTAGTAATAGCAAAAGTAGTTGTAGTAGCAATAGTAGTAGTAGTAGTAGTAGCAGTAATATGAGTAGTAGTAGTAAAAGTAATACTACTAGCAGAAGTAGTTGTAGAATTAGTTTTAGGAGTAGCCATAGGAATTGTAGTAGTAGTAGTAGTGGTATTAGCAGCAGTAGCATTTGTAGATACACTAGTAGTAGTAGTAGTAGTAGTAGTAGTGGTAGTAGTAGTAGTAGTACTAGTAGTAGTAGTAGCAAAAGTAGCAGCAGTAGCACTAGTTCTTGTAATAGGAGCTTTAGTAGTTGTTGTTTTAGGAGCAGTAGATATAGTAGAAGGAGTAGTTGTGGTAGCAGCAATTGAAGCAGTCATAGTAGTAGCAAGAGTACTCATAGTAGCAGCAGAAGTAGTAGTAGTAGTAGTAGTTGTTGTTGTTGTTGTAGCAGTACTAGTTGGTACTAGTACTAGTACTAGTAGTAGTTACAATAGTAGTACTAGTAGTAGTAGCAATAGTAGTAGCAGTAGTAATAGCAGTAGTATTAGTTTTAGTAAGAGTAGTACTAGCAGTCATAGTAGTAGTAGTAGAAGAAATAGAAAGAGTAGTAGTATTAGTTGCAATAGTAGCAATTCCAACAGCAGTAGTCATAGGAGTAGTTATAGTAGTAGCAATATTAGTAGTAGTAGTAGTAATAGTCGTATTAGTAGCAGCTGTAGCACGAGCAACAATAGTAGTAGTAATAGTAGTAGTAGTTCTAATAGTAGCAATAATAGTAGTAGTAGTAGTAGTAGTGGTAGTAGTTGCAGCAGCAGTGATTGTAGTGTTGGAGCAGAAGTAGTAGTAGTAGCAGTTGTAGTAGTTGTAGTAGTAGTAGCCACAATAGTAGTAGTAGTAGTAGTAGAAGTAGTAGTAGAAAAAGTAGTAGTAGTAGTCATGGTATCGCAAGTATCAATATTGGTTGTACAAATAGGTGTAGTAGTAGTAGTAGTAGCAGCAGCAGTAGAAGTCATAGTTGTAGTAGTAGCCATAGTAGCAGCTGCTGTAGTAGTAGCAGAATCAATAGTAGTAGTAGTAGTAGTAGAAGTAGAAGTAATAATAACAGAAATTGTAGTAGTAGTAGTAGTAGTAGTAGCAGCAGCAGTAATCGTAGTCGTAGTAGCAGTAGTAGAGGTAATAGGAGGAGGAGTAGTAGTAGCAAAAGGAGAGGTAGTAGTAATAACAACAAAAGTTGTTGTAGTAGTAGTGGTGGTAGTAGTAGTAGTACAAGTAGTAGTAGTTGAAGTAGTAGGAGTCGGAGTTTTACTAGGAATAGTTGCCAGAGAGGTAGCAGTATGAGTAGAAGTAGCAATAGTTGTGGTACTAGCAGTAGTAGCAGCAATTTTAGTGGTAGTAGTAGTGGTAGCAAGAATAGCAGTAGTAGTAACAATAGTAAAACCAGTACTTATAGTATTCGTAGTAGTAGCAGTAGTTGTAGCAGTAGCAGAAGTAGGCACTGTAGAAGTTCTAGCAGTAGTAGAAGTAGTAGCAGGAGTAGTAGCATAGGTAGTACTAGTCGTAGTTGTAGTAGTAGTAGGAATTCTATAGTATCAGTAGTAGTAGTGTTAGTAATAGTGGTATTATAGTAGTTGTTTTAGTTGTAGTAGCACTTTCAGCGGCAGAAGTAGTGGTAGGTGTAGTATTAGTAGTAGTTGTTGTTGTAGTAGCAGTAGTAGCAGTAGTAGGAGTAGTAGGAGAAGTTGTATAAGTAGCAGTGGTAGTAGTAGCAGTGGTAGTAACTACAGTAGTATCAATAGTAGTAGCTATATTGGTAGTTGTTCGATTAGTAGCAGTAGTAGTGCAAGTTCTAATAGTAGCAATAAAATTGGCAAGAGTAGTAGTTGTAGCACTGGTTGTAGCAAAAGTTGCTATACCTGTTGCAGTAGTAGTAGTAGCAGTTGTAGTTGAAGCAGTAGTAGCAGTAGCAGTAGTAAGAGTAGTAGTAGTAGTAGCTATAGTAGTAGTAGTATTAGTAGTAGTAGTACTAGTAGTAGTCACAGTAGTTGTAGCATAGTAGTTGTTGTAGTTGTAGTTAGTACAATAATAGTAGGAGGAGATGGAGTTGTTGTTGTTGTTGTTGTTGTTACAGGAGTAGTGGTAGTAGAAGGAGTTGGAATTGGAGTAGCAGTATGAGTTGTAGTAGTATTACTATTACTAGAAGGAGTAGTAGTAATTGCAGTAGTAGGAGTAGGAGTAGGAGTAATTGTAGTAGTAGCAGCAGTTGTAGTTGTTGTTGTTATTGTTGTCGATGTAGAAGCAGTAACATTGGTAGTAGTAGTAGTAGTAGTTGGGGTATTAGTAGTAGTAGTAGTAGTAGTAATAGTAGTAGTAGTAGTACTAGTACCAGCACTAATACTAGTAATAGTATTGGTAGTAATACTAGTAGTTGTTGAAGTAGTAGTAGCACTAGTAGTTGTAGTATTAGTAGTAGCAGTAGTAGTAGCAGTAGTAGTAGTTGTAGTAGCAATAGTAGTAGTAGTAGTAGCAGTAATACGAATAGTAGTAGTAAAAGTAATACTAGTAGCAGAAGTAGTTGTAGGAGTAGTTTTAGGAGTAGCCATAGTAATAGTAGTAGTAGTAGTAGTAGTAGTAGTAGTAGTAGCAGCAGTAGCACTAGTAGATGTTGTAGTAGTAGTAGTAGTAGTAGTGGTAGTAGTAGTAGTAGTACTAGTGGTACTAGTAGTAGCAGCAGTAGCAGTAGTAGTAGCAAAAGTAGTAGCAGTAGTATTAGTTCTTATAATAGCAACTATAGTAGTTGTAGTATTAGGAGCAGTAGTTGATGTAGAAGGAGTAGTTGTGGTACTAGCATTTGAAGTAGTCGTCGTAGTAGCAAGAGTAGTCGTAGTAGTAGCAAAAGTAGTAGTAGCAGTAGTAGTAGTAGTTGTAGCACTAGTTAGTACTAGAACTAGTTCTAGTAGTAGTAGTAGCAATAGTAGCACTAGTAGTAGTAGCAATATTAGTAGCAGTAATAATAGCAGTAGTATTAGTTTTAGTAAGAGTAGTACTGGCAGTCATAGTAGTAGTAGTAGTAGTAGCTGTAGTAGTAGTAGTGGAAGTAGAAAGAGTAGTACTATTAGTTGAAGTAACAACAATTCCAGCAGCAACAGTCATAGGAGTAGTTATAGTTGTAGTAGTCTCAGTAGTAGTAGTAGTAATAGCCGTATTAGTAGGAGCTGTAGCAAGAGCAGCAATAGTAGTAGTAGCAGTAGTAGTAGTAATAGTGTAGCAATTGTAATAGTAGCAGTAGTAGTAGTAATAGTAGTAGCAATTGTAATAGTAGCAACAGTAGTAGTAGTAGCAGCAGCAGCAGCAGTAGTAGTAGCAGTTGTAGCAGCAATGATTGTAGTGATTGGAGTTGAAGTAGTAGTAGTAGCAGTTATAGTAGTTGTAGTAGTAGTAGCCGCAATAGTAGTAGTAGTAGTAAAAGCAGTAGTAGACAAAGTATTAGTAGTAGTCATGGTACCGGAAGTATCAATATTGGTAGTACAAATACGAGTAGTAGTAGCAGTAGTAGTAACAGTAGTAGAAGTCGTAGTAGTAGTAGTAGCAGCTACTGTAGTAGTAGCAGTATCAGTAGTAGTAGTAATAGAAGAAGTAAAAGTAATAATAGTAGCAATTGTAGTAGTAGTGGTGGTAGTAGCAGCAGCAGTAATTGTATTCGTAGTAGCAGTAGTAGCGATAATAGGAGGAGTAGTAGTAGTAGCAAAAGGAGAGGTAGTAGCTGTAGCTGTACCTATTGCAGTAGTAGCAGCTGTAGCAACAGTAGTAGTAGAAGTAGCAGTTGCAGTTGAAGTAGTAGTTGCAGCAGTAGTAGTAAGAGTAGTAGTGTTAGCAGCTATAGTAGTAGTAGTAGTAGTAGTAGTAGTAGTAGTAGTAGTAGTAGTCACAGTAGTAGTAGTGTAGTAGTTGTTGTAGTTGTAGTTAGTACAATAATAGTAGGAGGAGATGGAGTTGTTGTTGTTGTTGTTATTGTTGCCGGAGTAGTAGTAGTATCGCTAGTATTAGCAATTATAGAAATAGAAGAATTAGTAGTAGGTGTAGTTGTAGTAGAAGTAGCCATATAAGCAGCAGTGGTAATTGCGGTAGCACTAGTAATAGTAGAGTAGAAGTTGCTGTAGTAGCAGTAGTAGCGATTCTATAACAAATAGTAGTGGCAGTAGCCATAGTTGCAATTGTTGTAGTAGTAGTAGCAGAAATAGTAGCAGTAGCCATGGAAGTAGTGGCAGTAGTAGCCGTAGCAGTGAAAGTAGCAACAGTAGTAGCCGTAATAGTAGCAATAGTAGTAGCAGCGAAAGTAGCAACAACAATAGTAGCAATAGTAGTAGTAGAAGCAATAGTAGTGGTTCTAGTAGCACTAGTACTAGTAGCAGTAGTCGTAGTAGTAGCCGTAGCAGTAGCACTACTACTAATACTCCTACTCATACTTGGGCTACTACTACTACTATTCCTACACCTACTCCTGATACAACTACTATTACAACAACTACTACTACCACCACCACTACTACTACTATTACTAGTAGTACTGCCAATACTACTACTAATACTACTACTACTACTACTACTACTATTCCTACTACTACTAGTACTACTACTAGTACTACTACTACTACTACAACTATTACTACTACTACTACTGCTGCTGCTACTACTACTACTACAACTGCTACTATTACTATTACTACTACTTGTACTACTACTACTATTGCTACTACTACAACTACTACTTCTACTACTACTACTACTACTACTACTACTACTACTACTACTACTACTGCTACTATTACTACTACTGCAACAAAAACAACAACTACAACAACAACAACTACTATTACTACTACTATACTACTACTACTACTACAACAACAACAACTACTACTACTACTACGACTACTACTACTATAACTACTACTACTACTACTACTGCTGCTGCTACTATTAATACTACTACTACTACTACTACTACTACTACTACTACTACTACTATTACTATGACTACTACTGTGGCGACTAGTACTACTGCAACTACTACTAACACTACTATTACAACTATTGGTGCTGTTGTTCCTGCTACTACTACTACTATTACCTCCACTTCTGCTACGACTGCTGCTACTGCTACTGGTACTACCACTACTATTTCTACTGCTGCTACAACTGCTAATTCTACTACTGCTACTATTAGTACTGTTGCTACTATTATCACTACCACTACTACTACTGCAACTGTTGCAACAATTGCTATGTACTACTATAGTTGCGGCTCTGACTGCTTCTACTGCTGCTGCTGCTACTACTACTACTATAACTACTACTGCAACTACTAATACTACTACCCCTGCTGCAGCTACTACTACTACTACAACAACTAATACTACTATCCCTACTACTACAACTGCTATGAATAGTATTACAAGAACAAGTACTATTACTGCTACTACTAATACTACTGCTACTACTACTACTACTGCTAATACTTCTAGTTCTATTACAACTTCTACTGCTAGTATTGTTGCTGCTGCTTCTGATACCACTACTACTACTACTACTACTACTACTACTACTACTACTACTACTACTACGGGTACTACTGCTATTTCTGCTACTATAAATAATACTGCTACAACAACTACTGCTACTACTTTTGCCATTGCTGCAACAACAACAATGACAACAAGAACTAGCACTAGTAATTCAGCCACTACTGCCACAACTGCTACCACTAATTTGACTATCAACAAAATTACTACTGTGACTACTACTACTTCTACTACTACTGCTACTACTGCTACTATTGCTACAACAACAACAACTACTGCTACAACTACGACTACCACTACTCCTACGGGTACTACTTCTACTACAACTACTGCAACTGAAACTGCTACTAATTCTACTACTACTACTAGTGCTACAACAACTGCTACTACCATTGGTACTACGAATATTACTACTAGAACTTCTACTTCTTCTACAACCACTACAACTTCTGCTACTACTATTACTATTGCTACCACCTCTACTACAACTAGAACTGCTACTCCCACTAATTCTACCTTTGCTCTTACTATGACTACTACTACAACTACTATTTCTTCTGCTCCAACAATTACTACTGCTACGACGGCTATTACTGCCACTTTAGCTACTGCGGCTACTACAGCTATTATTGCTACCACTACTACGACTGCTAACTTTGTAACTAGTGCAAAAACTATTACTACTATAAATTCTACAACTGCTACCAGTACTACTGCTATTACTTCTACTACTATTGCTTCTCCTCCTCCTCCTACTACTACTAATGCTACTGTTATTACTACTACTAGTACTGCTACTTCTTCTACTACTACTACTATGATTATTGCTGCTACTATTGCTGCTAAGACTATTACTACTACTACTACAACTGTTGCTACCATGACCACTACTACTATTGCTACTACTACTACTACCACCACCACCACCACCACTACTACTACTACTGCTACTACTACTACTACTACTACCACTACTACAACAACAATAACAACAACTACTACTACTACTACTGCTCCTATCACTATTGCTACGATTGCTACAACCTCTACTACTACTGCCCCTACTACTACTTCTGCTATAAATACTACTATTACAACAAATACTACTACTATTAACACTTCTGCTACTACAACTACCACTTCTCCTACTACTATGCTACTACTACTACTAGTACAACTGCTACTGCTAAAATGCCACTACTACAAATACCTTTTCTACTGTAACTATCGGTACTACTACTACTAGTACTACGACTACTACTACCGCTACTGCTGCGACTACTTCTCCTAGTGCGACTATAGGTAATACTGCTACTACTACTACTTCTCCTACTATGACTATTACTACTATAACGACTAATGCTACTACTACTGCTGTTGCTACTACTATGACTACAGCTGCTGCTACGACACTACTACAACAACAACTACTATTGCTATAATTGCTGCAGCTACAGCTACTTCAACTTCTAGTACTACTACCAATACTGCTTCTACTACCAAATACTATTACTGCTACTTCTACTACAACTTCTGCTACAACAGCTTCTATTGCTACTGATTGTACTATTACTACTATTACAACTGCTACTTTTACCACTACTGCTACTACTAGCACTACTACAGCAACTACTACTTCTGCTGCTGCTACTACTTCTTCAACAACAGCAACAACAAATCCCATAACAATTGCAACAACTACTACTACTTCTACTACTAGTTCTACTACTACTGCCATTAATATTGCTACTCCTTTACTTGTCCTACAACTACTACAACTAATGCTGCTACTAGACTACTACTGCTTCTGCAACAACTACTACTACAACTGTCGCTACTATACTTCTGCTACCACTAGTACTGCTACTACTACGACTACTACTACTAATTTCACTACTACTACTTCTACTACATCTGCAACTACAAATACTGCAACTGCTACTACTGGTACTACTTATGCTGACTCCACAGTAACTATTACAACAACTATGACTGCTAATTATGCTACTACTTCAACTACTTTTACAACAACAACTACTAAAATTGTTGCTACTGCTACTGGTACTAGTACTACTACTACTACTACTGTTACAACTTCAACTATAACTTCTCCTATTACTATTACTATTGCGGCTGCTGCTAATACTAAAAGTACTACTACTTCTGCTACTACTATTATTGCTACGACAACTCTCATTTCTACTTCTGCTTCTATTGCTACCACTACTACTACAACTACTATTACAACTACTACTGCTAATACTATTACTACTACTACTGCTGCTGCTTCTATCGCTAATACTACAACAACTACTACTACTCATACTACTACTACTACTACCACAGAAACTACTAGTACTTCTATTGCCACTACTGCAATTGCTTCAGCTACCACAGCTACTACTACTACTACTACTACTACTCCTCCTCCTCCTCCTCCTCCTCCTCCTACTACTCCTACTACTCCGTCAACTACTACTAATACGACTACTACAACTGCTAGTACTACTTCAACTAACTGTTACTACTCTTCCTACAACGATGTCTGCTATTAATGCAACTATTGCGGCTACTACTACCGCAACCACTATTGCTACTACTACTACTAGAACCACTACAACTGCTACTACTAGTACTATTACTCTACTACTACTACTACAACTATTACTTCAACAACTATTATAACTAGTACTGCACTACTACTAGTACTGTACTACTACTACTACTATGACTACTACTCCTACGAGGACTACTCCAACTACTACTCCTACTTAAATAACTTTTCCTACTACTACTACAACTCCAACCACCACAACTACTGATATTGCTACTACTGCTATAAGTACTCCTACCACTACTACTACTAGTAGTACTACTACTACTACTACTCTTACAATGACTACTACTACTACAACTTCCACTAGAACGACCACAGCTAGTTCTACCACTACTACTACTAATATTGCTACTATTACAACTACTACCACTACTGCTACTGCTGCTGCTGTTGCTACTACTACTACTACTACTACTACTACTACTACTACTGTTGTTACCACTCCTACTTCTACATCTACTACAACTGCTACTACAACTACCACTACTACTACTACAGCTACTATTATTACTACTATTGCTGCTGACACTACTACTCCTAGAACTACTACTCCTACTACTACTACACCCCCTACTCCAACTACTACTGCTGCCCCTACTACCACTACTACTATTACTCCAACAACTAAAATTACTACTAGTACTATTACTACTATTACTGCTACTACTGCTACTACCATTACTTCTAATACTACTACTACTACAACTACTACTAATACTATTACTAAACTAATACTACTACTCGTATTTTTACTATGACTACTACTACTTATACAACTACTATTGCTACAACTAGTACTCCTACCCCTGCCACAACTACTACTACTAGCATAATGGCTACTACTACTACCACTATTACTACCACTACTACTAATACTACTACTACTACTACTACTACTACTACTACTACTACTCCAACGATTAAGACTACTACTACTTCTACTACTACTATTCCTAATACTCCTGCAACTAATACTACTGCTACTACTACTACTACAACAACAACTACTACTATTGGTGCTCCTTCGACAACTAGTACTACTACTATTACTACTACTTGTACTACTATTTCTACTACTGCTGCTACTACTTCTACTCCTACACCAACTCCAACTAATAGTACCCCGACTCAAAACTACTACTACTGGTACTACTACTACTACCAATACGATTACTACTACTATTGCTGCTACAAATACAACTGCAATTTCTGCAACAAATACTACTGCTATTAGTACTACTCCTATTATTACTACTACTACTACTGCCAGTGCTACTACTAGTACAATAACTACTACTAATACTGCTACTGCTGCTGCTGCTATAACTGCTATTACTGCTATTGCAACTACTACTACAACAATTATTATTGCTACCACTATTACTACAACCACTATCTCGCCTACTATGACCATTGCCACTACTACTACAACTACTTCTCCTCCTCCTACTACTGCTACTGCTACTACTACTTTTATTACTATTGGTACTACTACTACTGCTATTGCTGCTTCCACTACTACTACTACTACTGTTGCTGCTTCTACAATTGCTGCTACTACTGCTACAAATACCATTGCCACTACAACTACGATTGCTGCTACTACTACTATTTCTACAGCTGCTACTGTTGCTACTACTACCACAAGTATGACTGCTATTCCTACTACAACTTCTGCTTTGGCTTTTACAACTTCTACTATGGCTACTACTAATACCAATACTACTACTACTACTTCCGCTAATACTACTACTACTACTATTACTACTACTACTACTGTTACTACTGGCGCTACTGAACTGCAACTACTACAACTCCTACTACTGCTGCTACAGCTGTTACTACTCCTGCAACTACCACTGCTACTACTATTCTGGTCACTACAACTACTGTGACCACTGCTACTGCTACTACTACCACCACTAGTATAGCTACAGCTATTGCTGCTACTACTGCTAGTGCTTTTGCAACTGCTACGACAAAAACTACTACAACAGCAACTACTACTAGGGCTACTACTACTACTACTACAACTACTACTACTAGTACTACTACTTCTACTATTGTTGCTACTACTACTGCTACTATTAGTACTACTCCTAGTACTACTAATGCTACTGTTGCTCCTACAACTACTGCTGCTACTACTACTACCAGTACTACCACGACTACTAATACTACTACTACTTCTACAACTACCACTACTAGTACGACAACTACTACTACTGCTATAATGGATGCTACTACTAGTAATACTACAACTAGTATAGTGAGTACTACTACTACTGCTACTGCTACTATCGCTTCGACTACTACCGCTACTACGACTACTACTACTGCTAGCACTATTACTACTACTACTACAACAGCTACTGCCACGGCTACTACTTCTACAATTACTACCGAGACTACTACTGCTACTACTACTACTGGAACAACTACTTCTGTAACTACTAATACTACTACCCCTCCTACCACTACTATCGTTGCTTCTACTACTACTGTTGCTATAATTATTACTACTTCACCGAGTTCTACTACTTTTGCAACTACTACTGCTACCATGACTACTACTACTACTACTACTAGTACTACTGCTACCACGACTACAACTATTGCTACTCTTACTACTCTTTCAACTACTACAACTAATACTACTATTAGTACTACTACTTCTATGGCTCCTAGAGCTACTACTGCTACTACTTGTACAACAACTACAACAGCTACTGCTAGTACTGCTGCAACTACTGCTACTGCTAGTACTAGTACTACTACTAATACTACTACTACTCCTCCTCCTACTCCTGCTACTACTACTACTACTATTGCTGCTACAACTACTACTACCACAGCTACTACTACAGCTACTATCGCTACACTACTACTACTGGGACTACACTACTGCTAATGTAGCTTCTACTACTACTTCTGCTTCTACAATTACTACAACTACTGCTATTGCTTCTACTGCTACTACAGCTACAACTGATACGACTGCAACTACAATAAATACAGCTACAACTGTAGCTACTACTACCACTATTACGACTGCTACTACTGCAACTACTACTACTGCTACTACTGCTGCTGCTGCTACTATGCTAGCTCTACTACTGCTGCTAGAACTTCTACTATGACTACAACTAATAATAATAGTACTACTACAACCACTATAACTACTACTACTTCGGCAACGACTACTACCACTAGAACAACAACAACAACAACAACTATTGCTACTATTTACACTACTGCTTCTGCTACTACTACTACTCCAACTAGTATTGCTACAGCTGCTACTACTACTACTATTGTTGTTACTACTACTACCACTACTAGTACTACTAGTGCAATTACTGTGGCTGCTCCAACTACTACTATTACTACTACTACTAGTACCACTACTGCTTCTGCCACTACTACTGCTAGTTCTATGGCTACTGCTATGACTACTGCTACCACTATTGTAGCTACTACTATGGCTACTACTACTGCTATTACTACTATTGCTGCAAGTATTACAGCCACTACTATTGCTCCTCGTACTACTATTACTACTAGTACCACTCTTACTACTACTAAAGCTGCTCCTCCTCCGACGATAGTTGCTACTACAACCACTGCTACCACTACTAATATGACCAGTACTACTACCACTACTGCTACTACAACTACTATTACTACTGCCACTACTACCACAGGTACTGCTACTACTACTACTATTACTACTTCTACTGCTACTACTGCAACTGTTGCTCCAACTACCACTTCTACTACTACCGCTACTAGAACTACTACTACTGCTACTACCGGTGCTAGTATTTCTACTACAACTGCTATTACTACAGCTGCTGCTACTACTACTAAAATTACTACCACTACCACTGCTACTACTACTACAAATGCTCCGACTATTGCTATTGCTAATGTTGCGACTACTACCACTGCTCTTGTTAGTACTACTACGACTACAACAACAACTACAATTATTACAACAACAACAGCTACTTCTACTACTACTACCATTACTACCACAAATACGACTACTACTACTACTATTACTACTACTACTGCTCCTACTACTGTTGATGCAACTAACTATACTACTACTCCTACTACATCTACTAAGACTGCATCAACTACTTCAGTTACTAGTACTATTATGGCTACTACTACTACAACCAATTTTTCTATGACTACTAATACAACTACTACTGCAACTACTTTTTCTACTACTACTGCTACTACTACAACTAGTACGACTGCTACTATTGCTACTACGGTTACTTCTATTACTACTACAATTAGTACTACAACTTCTACAACTGCTATTACTGCTACTACTGCAACTATCTCTACTTCAGTTACTATTGCTAGTACCACGACTACTACTACTTCTTCTACTACTAATTCTGCTACAAGTAGTACTATTACTTCTACCACTACTACTACTAATGCTAGTACTACTACTACTGATACTACTATAGCTACTACTGCTGCTATTATTTCTACTATACTACAAATACTATAACTAATGTTGTTGCAACTGCTACTACTGTTGCTTCTTTCACTAATCCAACTACTTCTACTGCTACTACTACTACTATTACTACTACCACCACCACCAATTCTTCTTCTTCTTCTTCTTCTACTACTACTACTACCACTACTACTATTATTTCGGATGCTATTGTTCAATATCTCAAACTACTACTACTATTGCTAGTCCTACTGCTACTCTACTATTGGTACAACAACTACTACAACTACCACCGCTGTCGCCACTACAACTGCTACTGCTACTACTACTACTAATGGTAGTACTACAACTATAATTACTACCACTACTACAACTTCCGCTGCTACAACTACTACTACTAGAACAATAACAACTACTACTTCTACCACTACTACTTCTACTACAACTTCCCCTACTACTACAGCTGGTACTAAGATTTTCACTACTACACCGACTACCACTACTACTCCTACTACTTCTACTGCAACTACTATTGCCCCAGTTACTACTATTATTGCCACTACTACATCTACTATTACTAGTACTGCTGTTGCTTCTACTAACTACTAATTCTTTGACTACTACTACTACTACTACTACTACTCTAACCACTACTACTACTATTGCTGCTACTACTATTCTTCTTCTCCAACTTCTACAATTACTACAACTACTATTGCTACTACTACTATTACTACTACTAATACTACTACTACAGCTACTATGACTATTGCTACTATTGCTACCAATACTACTACTTATACTAATTCCACTACTACCGCAACTAGCACTTTTGTTACTACCACTACTACTTCTACTTTTATGGTTACCAATACCACAAATACTGCTACTCAATGTACTACTTCTACAACAACTACTGCTACTACTACTACTACTACTAATACTGCTACTACTTCGACTAATGCTAATGCTACTACAACTACTATTACTACTACTACTTCAGCAACGACTACTACCACTGCGACCACTATGCCAACTACGACTACCACTAATACTACTACTGCTCCTGCTGCAGCTACTACTAGTACTACTGCTATTACTAGTACTACTACTACTTCTACTACTACTACTACTACTAGTACTACTATTACTTCTGCTACTACTACTACTACTACTAGTACTACTACAACCTCAACTGCTAGAAGTACTACTACCACTAATATTACTACTCCTACTGCTACTACTAATACTACTATTACAATTACTACTACTACTACTACCAGAACTATAACTCCTACTGCATCCGCTATAGCTACTAGGAGTACTACTTCTACTACTTCAACTACTACACCTAATACTACTACTACTACTATTCCTACTACTGCGACTACTAATACTACTACTGCAACTACTACTACTACTACTACACCTATTACTACTACCACAACTACTGCTACTACTCCTACTCCTACTCCTACTCCTACTCCTAATACCACTCCTACTACTACTACAACAACTACAACTGCAACTATAACTACTGCTGCTGCTGCCACTATTGCTCGTGCAACTACTACAATGGCTACTGTTACTATTGCTACTATTACTACTACTACTACGACTCGTTCTACCACGACTACTGCTACTACTACTACTACAACTACTACTCGTACGACAACTCCACCTCCTAATACTACTGCTACTAGTACTACTACTACTAATACTACAATAATAACTACTACTACAGCAACTGTAACACCTACTACTACAATTGTTACTTGTACTACTACTACTACTACTACTATGACTAATACTACTACTACAACCACAACTACCACTCCTGCTACTTTTATTACTACTGGTACTACAACTACAACTTCAACTACTATTACTATTGCTATAATAATAGTAATAGTAGCAGGAATAATAGTTGTAGTAGTAGCAATAGCAATAGTAGTAGTACTAGTGATAGAAGTAGTAGTAGTAGTAGTAGCAACATCAATAGTAGTAGTAGTAGTAGTAGAAGTAGTGGTAGAAGTAGAAGTAGTAGTAGTAGTAGTAGTAGTAGTAGTAGAAATTGGACAAGTAGTCGTAATAGTAGTAATAGTAGTAATAGTATTAGCAGTGCCTATAGTAGCAGAAGCATTAGTACTAGAAGTAATAGTAATAGGAGTATTAGTAGTTGCAGTTGTTGTAGTTGTTGTAGTTGTTGGTGTAGTGGTAGTAGTAGGAGTTGGAGTAGGAGTAGTAGTATGAGTTGTAGTAGTATTAGTATTGCTAGCAGGAGTAGTAGTAATTGCAGTAGCAGGAGTTGGAGGAGTAGTAGTAGTAGTAGCAGCAGCCGTAGTAGTAGTAGTAGTTGTTGTCAAAGTAGAAGCAATAGCATTAGTGGTAGTCATAGTAGTAGTTGGGGTATTAGTAGTAGTAGTAGTAGTAGTAGTAGTAGTAGTAGTAGTAGTACTGCTAGTACCAGTACTAATATTAGTAGCAGTATTAGTAGTAGTAATAGTAGTAGTTGTTGAAGTAGTAGTAGCACTAGTAGTTGTAGTATTAGTAGTTGCAGCAACAGTAGTAGTAGAAGTAGTTGTAGTAGCAATATCCTACCTCGGATGTACTAGAGGAGGAGGAAACTGAGATTGTTGCCGTCCTACTCCAGGACCTACAAAAGGCAGAACCCGAAGCAAGATGGGATACCCTGGGTGAACCCAGCGGTAAATTTGACTATTATGTCAAGTATGCAGCACCTCCCTCTTACTTCGAGCCCTTCCCCATGACCCCTACAGGATGGGATGCTGATCCTAGCCCAGCGGAGCCACAAGAAATGACTCAGCAGCAACAGGCCAGCACTAGAAGACGACAAAAGCCCCGTAAGGTGATGCCAGCACGAAAATGGCGCCAGCGCCTGACTCAACAGCGGCAAGAGTGGCGACCAAAAGGGAGCAGTAGCTAGACTCCACCTTGCGGAACCCATGCAGGAGATACACGCCCAGGGGCCTCTGTACTCCGGTCCATGGATCCACCGCAGGAGGAGGCTGACGGCAACTTCGCCACCTGGCCTCAGGAGGACACTTCCAACCCGACTACAGATCCGGAAGAATACTGTGAGTATTTACAGTATTATCATGATCATGAAATTCTTGCTACTCTCGGTGAAGATAGCTGGGATATGGACTATCCTCAACGGGCACCACAACAGGAAAAGCCAACAGAACGGCTTTTCTCTTTGTCAATTGTGTCCGAATACAGGCCTCCGGTTGATTCCACTATGGGTCCAGTCAACTACCCTCCAGCTGCTAGAACTGACCCTGGTCCAAGCCAAGGACCAACGGTGGAAAACTACATCCCAAAGAACCTGAGGTTTAAAGCCAAAAATACCTCAGAGTGGTGGAACCTCCCTTCGGCTCAACAGCAATCTGGGGCAATCTTCGTCATGCCCCTGCAAATTGGCCAATTCAACGACGTTTTTATACGATGGGAGTCGATCACCAAAAATACAGTAGCTCTCCAAGGTTTTACAGACGCTCGGACAAAAACCGAGTTCATTGAAAACCTACTGGGAGAATCTGAGAAACTAGCATGGATCCAATGGCGGATGGCTTATCCCATGGAGTATCAGCACTTACTGGACCATGCCGATGGCGCAGATGGAACGCAGAACATCTTGTCACAAATACGCACCATCTTCGCCCTAGAAGATCCCTACCAAGGCTCAACAGCCATACAAGAAGAGGCCTATAGGGATCTCGAACGCCTTACCTGCCACAACTTACGGGATATCATCCCGTTTCTTAATGACTACATGCAGGTTGCCTCTCGGACCGGTCGGCTGTTCACCGGCCCAGAATTATCGGAGAAGCTGTGGTCTAAAATGCCTGGGAACATTGGGAAGAAGATTCAAGCAGCATTTGAAGCAAAACACCCAGGTAACACTATTGGTGTATATCCACGCATTCTTTTTACATACAAATATTTGGAAGAAGCATGCAAGGAAGCGGCCTTCACCCGAGCCTTAAAGGATCTCTCCTTCTGCCAAGACATACCCATCCCTGGGTATTATCAAAGACCCAAACGAAAGTTTGGTGTCCGCCGATCCACGACCTACAAAGGAAAGCCGCACCCCTCACATGCAAGAATAGAGAAGAAGAAGCACCTGATCCGCAATCGACGATGCCGGTGCTTTCTCTGTGGCGAAGAAGGACATTTTGCTCGAGAATGTCCTAATGAGCGACGCAATGTCAAACGCGTCGCCATGTTTGAACAGCTGGATCTTCCAGCTGATTGTGAAATTGTCTCTGTCCAAGAAGGGGACGACCCGAGTGATGCTATTTACAGCATCTCGGAAGACGAAGACACGACCATCTTGGAAGAGATGATCTTTATGTTCCGGGAAGAAGATCGGACATGGTGGATAGGCCCTACTGGAGGTTACCGTGCCATGGTCCGTGTTTCCCAAGAACAATACGAATGCAGCCACTTATGGGACGTCAACAACGATGTCCCCAATGCCTATGAATGATGCTGCTGCTGCCAAGCACCATCACAAAAACGGTATCGCATGCACTGTGCCAACTGCCACTTGACTGTGTGTGGACGCTGCAGTTCGTATTACTTTGACAAACGAGTTCCTGTTGCTCAAGCATCCCTACCAAGTTATGACACCACAACCTTACTCCTTGAACAACAGCAGTACATTTCTGCTTGTGAAGGACAACAGACGCAGTTACAACAACAACTCAACACCACCCAAGCAGAAAATGATGCTTTAAAACAGCGCCTCCGCCAGGCACAACAAGAGGCGGACCATTGGAAATAGAAGTACCACGACCTGGAACATGCTACCATGGAGGTTGACCGCCTCGTGCTAGAACGTCATGACCTCCAACGTGACTTCCACCATCCGGCCACCCCTTGCGCCCCTGGAAGCATGGTGGGAGACCTGCACGTTTTCCTCATGGATACTACACAACAGCTGCTAGCCGCAGAAGCACAAGTGCCTCCCCCACCACGGCGAACCAAAAAATTGCTGTACAACCTGAAGGTGAAGTTTGATATTCCTCAGGTTGTTCCTTTTGAAGTTAACGCCATCCTTGATACAGGAGCAACGACCTGTTGCATTGACCAAGGTGTTGCCCCTGATGATGCCCTGGAAGCTAACCCCTTCCTAGTACATTTTAGCGGCATCAATTCACGGACCTCGGCGAACAAGAAGCTGAAAGTTGGCCGAATGCTGATTGGGGAAAATGGCTTCCGAATCCCCTACACGTATGCCTTCCCAATGAAGCTCGGGGAGGATATTCAGATGATCCTCGGCTGCAACTTCATCCGCGCCATGCAGGGCGGCGTTAGGATTGAAGGCAATACAGTGACGTTTTATAAAAACGTCACGACTATTCATACTCTTCCCTCTGTTCCCACTGCAGCAGCCATTGCAGAACTGGAGCTCGAAGAGGAGGAGTATCTTCACATTCAGGAAGCAGTTCAATATTCGGTGACGCAACCCCAACAAAAGCTCACCAACAAGCTAAGTTCTATATTAGAGGAGCTGCGACAGCAGGGTTATATTGGTGATAACCCGCTCAAATATTGGGCCAAGAATCAGATCCTCTGTCAGCTTGACATTAAGAATCCGGATTTCATTATTGAAGACCGGCCTCTGAAGCATATCACTCCACATGCAAAAGCTGCATATGCTAAACATGTCAAAGCTCTCCTAGATCTTGGAGTCATCAGGCCCAGCAAAAGCTGGCATCGCACAACAGCGATAATTGTCAATTCCGGCACTTATATTGATCCCCAGACTGGTCAAGAAGTCAAAGGAAAAGAGCGCATGGTCTTTAATTATCGGCGCCTAAATGATATTACTCACAAGGACCAGTATAGTCTTCCGGGGATTAATACAATTCTACACAAGGTGAGTCGAAGCCGTATCTACTCGAAATTCGACCTCAAGTCAGGCTTTCATCAAGTTGCCATGCATCCTGACTCGGTCGCTTGGACCGCCTTTTGGGTTCCCGATGGTCTCTACGAATGGCTAGTCATGCCATTCGGGTTGAAAAATGCACCTGCCATCTTCCAAAGGAAGATGGATTCTTGCTTCAAAGGAACAGAAGACTTTATTGCCGTATATATCGATGATATTCTGGTATTCTCTTCCTCTGCAGCTGAACATGAGCAACACTTGCAGAAAATGCTTCAGATCTGCAAGACTTATGGGCTAATCCTGAGCCCAACAAAGATGAAGCTCGCGGTCTCTGAAGTCAAATTTCTTGGGGCAGTACTGGGTAACCAGCGGATCAAATTGCAGCCCCATATTATCAAGAAGATCGCCACCTTTCAGGAGCAAGAACTCTTAACAACAAAAGGGCTCCGAGCCTGGCTCGGAATTCTGAATTACGCCCGGAATTATATCCCAAATTTGGGAACATTACTCGGGCCTCTCTACACTAAGACCAGTCCAACCGGAGAAAAACGGTGGAATACTCAAGACTGGGACTTAGTGGCTAGAATCAAAGCACTGGTGCAGCAATTACCAGATCTGGAACTACCACCAGAACACAACTACATGATTCTGGAAACAGACGGTTGTATGACCGGATGGGGTGGGATCTGTAAATGGAAACCGCAGAAGTATGACCCCAAATCAACCGAAAGGATCTGCGCCTACGCCAGCGGCAAATTTCAGCCACTCAAATCCACGATTGATGCTGAGCTCTTTGCCGTGATGAATTCCTTAGAGGCGCTCAAAATATATTATTTGGACAAGGCTGAACTGACAATCCGGACGGACTGTCAGGCAATTATTAGTTTCTTCAATAAATCAGCCAACAACAAGCCTTCCCGCGTACGCTGGATGGCCTTCACGGATTATATCACAGGCACAGGACTGACGATGCAGTTCGAGCACGTTCACGGAGGAGACAACCAACTGGCTGACACCCTCTCGCGACTAATCACTGCCCTTGTCTTTTCAGGATGGCCTGTACCAACAGATCTGGAGGCCCTCCATCTGATAGCCACTACCTTACAGGAAGCACCACAAGCAGCCCCGCAAGCCATACAGAAGTACCTTGCAGCAACCACTCTCTTGTGCAACACTATGACCAACAACTCCGCCACCTCCGGGACCTCCCAATGTCCCTCACTGAATATGATAATACAAGGAGGCAGCTGCAATAGTTGGAGCGCCAAAGTGCCCAAAATGCACTTACCGCCCTCCGACACTTCCGGGTGCTGTACGCCCTCAAGTTAGCGGAAGCAGCAAAGCGCGCAAAAAATAAGACTACGGGTAACTTCTGGGCCCAGTGGTACCCTGTTCTCACACAGATCGACACACAACTCGAAACAGCAGTCAACCTCACGGCCGACTTAGCACAACGACTGCCTACCTTTCTGTTCTGAACTGGACTGACTTACTTGCGCGCAAAGAAAAGGATTACTTCGACCAGAAGAAACGCATCAGAACCTTATCCCTCTTTATGTAAAGAAGATAAGATAACAGCAGCCCCACTGCTGTTCTCTCTTTATGAAAAGCTAGATGCGATCTTATCGCAGTTGTATCACTTCCAGCTATAAATATACCTCTTGGGCCTTCATGCAAGGCACGCAAGAAACTTAGCCAAAAATCTCTGTAACTCTCGTCCGCTACTCTGACCTCCTCTGATCTCTCTCTTCTCCGATCGTCAAAATCCGCCAGGCGAAATCCAAAATCCTGGTATCAGAGCTCAGTTCTTTCCATGGCTGACTAAAACCCCTCCGGTCTAGGTACTCCTTAGGGACGAGTGTGTTGGTTTCCAACCGTATGGCCGCTATTACCCAGACCACCGTTTGCCGAAAAATCCTGGATTGACCCCTCGGTTGGCACAGAGGCTGGACCTAATAAGCCCACCGCAAGGTCAATATTGGGACAGAAGTAGGTAACCCTGGTTTCGGTGAGAAGGAGACTGAAGAATGTCTTCTGCCAAGCTTAGTGTCTGAACTGCAAAAGGCCGCAGTGCGCGTAAATCTGCAAGAGGCAGTAGCTGCCCGACGGATGAGCAGGACCGATACTTGGCAAAGCCTTTGACATCCTCCTAGTACTCATCTCTTGTTCGATACGGAAGGATAGATACCGCACACTTGGACTCTCGAGTACTTAGACTGTTTTCCCTCATTTCTCGTACCCGTACCTGTTTGTGTATGAACACCTTCTTGCCAGCTAAAACAACTACCTCCTACCAAGAAGCCTTAAAGGCCGTAGAACCGATTGATAACCCACCAACCGGTTTTGTCAAACCCAGTGAGTGTATTAGCACCTCTGCCCAAAATATCGCCATTCTCAAGCAAAACAATACCCAAATCCAGCTCCTAGTGCAAATAGCAGAAACCCAGAAAGAAATTCAGAGTGATCTCCAATTCCTAAGAACACGACAACCAAGGAATTCTGTTCCTGAGTCCCTCCTCACACGACTTGAGCAGTTGTCGCTCGGTCCCAAAGTAAGACCTCCCGAACCACGTGGGAGATTACTTGTGAATAAGGACCCTTTGCTTATCTTGCAGGAAGAACAAGCCAAGTTAAATGGCAACCTCTCAGGTTCGGCTGCAGGAACAACAGCCCCAGCCCTTGGTCGAGGACCAAATCCGGGACTACCGGCGAAACAAACGCCGACTGTACAACACCCAACAGGCCACACGACGGATATTCCGCCGTCTCACAGGCAAAGCAACGGAACAATATTTCCTGGAACAACATCTTGACCCCCAGGAACAGCTGCGACTTTCGATGCGGGAGAGGGCAGCTATTGCCCCCGCCGAAGTCCTTTATCATTCCCGCACAGACGATGACCACCATCGGGTGTATATGCATCATTCTGAAGAGTCCATTAGCTGCGTAGGCGACGCACAAGTGGACCGTAATTTTATTCAAGAGGAAAGCTATCAACAGCTTGTGCACAGTAAGATGAAATTTATTCATCTTGGAGTGATGCAGGTTCGTTTACAGATCCTCCATCGACATGCCGAGGGCACGATGGCCCTTGTTGTGTTCCGTGACAACCGCTGGCATGGTGACAAAGCCTTAATTGCCACCATAGAAGTAGATCTGACACAGGGAAGTCAGCTGGTGTATATCATTCCTGACATGATGCTTACCCTTGGTGACTTTTACAGGAATATACAGATCTCCCTGCTTACTCGTGGCTATGACACCTGGCGGTGTGGTGAAGCAAACTTACTCATCACCCGAGGACTTATCGGGCGTCTCTCGAACACCCCGAATGTGGCCTTTGCTTTTGAGGTCACAGGCGTCATTGACTATCTGGCTAGTCATGGAATACACGCCCTCCCGGGGAAGCGGTACTCAACAGAACAATTATGTGGGATGAACTGGCTTCTCCAGCCTTCTCGCGTCATCCCAGTACCCCAGACACCCTCAGAAGTCACATGTCACACGCTCTTGGATGGACGAGTGTCCTTAAGCTTCAACCAGTATGCCTCCGTTCCTACCTCGGATGTACTAGAGGAGGAGGTAGTAGTAGTAGCGGTAGCAATAATACGAGCAGTAGTAGTAGAAGTAATACTACTAGCAGAAGTAGTTGTAGCAGTAGTTTTAGGAGTAGCCATTGTAATAGTAGTAGTAGTAGTGGTAGTGGTAGTAGCAGTAGTAGCACTAGTAGATATAGTAGTAGTAGCAGTAGTGGTAGTAGTAGTAGTAGTAGTACTAGTAGTATTAGTAGTAGCTGCAGTAGCTGTAGCAATAGCAGCAAAAGTAGTAGCAGTAGCACTAGTTCTTGCAGTAGCAGCTGTAGTAGTTGTAGTATTTGGAGCAATAGCTGCTATACAAGGAGTAGTTGTGGTAGTAGCAGTTGAAATAGTCGTAGTAGTAGCAAGAGTAGTCATAGTAGCAACAGAAGTAGTAGTAGTAGTTGTAGTACTAGTACTAGTACTAGTAGTAGCAATAGTAGTACTAGTAGTAGTAGCAATAGTAGTAGCAGTAGTAATAGCAGTAGTATTAGTTGTAGTAATAGTAATACTAGCAGTCATAATAGTAGTAGTAGTAGTAGTAGTAGTAGTAGTAGTAGTAGTAGTAGTAGTAGTAGTAGTAGTAGTAGTAGTAGTAGTAGTAGTAGTAGTAGTAGCAGTAGCAGTAGTAGTAGTAGAAGAAGTAGAAAGGGTAGTAGTATTAGTTGCAATAGCAGCACTTCCAGTAGCAGCAGTCATAGGAGTAGTTATAGTTGTAGCAGACTCAGTACTAGTAGTAATAGCCATATTAGTAGTAGCTATAGCAAGAGCAGCAATAGATAGTAGTAGTAGTAGTAATGGCAGTAGTAGTTGCAATAATAGCAATAATAGTAGTAGCAGTTGCAGCAGCGGTGATTGTAGTGATTGTAGCAAAAGTAACAGTAGTAGCAATTGTACTAGTTGTGATAGTAGTAGCCACAATAGTAGTAGTAGTAGTAGAAGTAGTAGTAGACAAAGTAGTAGTAGTAGTCGTGGTACCAGAAGTATCAATATTGGTAGTACAAATAGGAGTAGTAGTAGCAGCAGTAGAAGTCATAGTAGTAGTAGTAGCCGTAGTAGCAGTTGCTATAGTAGTGGCAATATCAGTAGTAGTAGTAGTAGTAGTAATAGTAGAAGTAATAATAGTAGTAATTGTAGTAGTAGTAGTAGTAGTAGTAGTAGTAGTAATAGTAGAAGTAATAACAGTAGTAATTGTAGTAGTAATAATAGTAGTAGTAATTGTTGTTGTTGTAGTAGCAATGGTAGCAGTAATAGGAGTAGTAGTAGTCGTAGCAAAATAACAACAAAAGTTGTTGCAGTAGTAGTAGTGGTAGTAGTATTACGAGTAGTAGTAGTTGAAGTAGTAGGAGTCAGAGTTATAGCAGGAATGGTTGCCAGAGAAGTAGCAGTAGGAGTAGAAGTAGCAGTAGTAGTGGTACTAGCAGTAGTAGCAGCAGTAGTAGTCGCAATTGTAGTGGTAGTAGTTGTGGTAGCAACAATAGCAGTAGTAGTAGCAGAAATAGCTATAGTAGCAGTAGTCGTAGTCGTCGTAGTAGTAATAGTAGCAATAGTAAAACTTGTACTTATAGTAGTGGTAGTAATAGCAGTAGTTGTAGCACTAGCAGAAGTAGTTATTGTAGAAGTTCTCGTAGTAGTAGAAGTAGTACCAAGAGTAGCAGCATAGGTAGTACTAGGAATAGTTGTAGTAGTAGTAGTAGGAATTCTGTAGTATCAGTAGTAGTAGTGTTAGTAATAGTAGTATTGTCATAGTAGTTTTAGTTGTAGTAGCATTTTCAGTGGCAGAAGTAGTAGTAGGTGTAGTATTAGTAGTAGTAGTTATAGTAGTAGTTGTTGTAGTAGCAGTAGTAAGAGTAGTAGGAGAAGTTGTAGAAGTAGCAGTGGTAGTAGTAGTAGTGGTAGTAACTGCAGTAGCAGCAATAGTAGTAGTTGTATTGTTAGTTGTTCGATTAGTAGCAATAGTAGTACAAGTTCTAGTAGTAGCAATAGTGTTAGCAAGAGTAGCAGCTGTAGCACTGGTTGTAGCAGTAGTATTTGTACCAGTTGCAGTAGTAGCAGCTGTAGCAGCAGTAGTAGTAGTAGTAGCAATAGTAGTAGTAAGAGTAGTAGTAGTAGCAGCTGTAGTAGTAGTAGTAGTAGTAGTAGTAGTACTAGTACTAGTACTAGTACTAGTTGTAGTCACAGAAGTAGTAGCGTAGTAGTTGTAGTAGTTGTAGTTAGTACGATAAGAGGAGATGGAGTTATTGTTGTTATTGTTGTTCTTGCAGGAGTAGTAGTAGTATCACTAGTTTTAGCAATTGTAAAAATAGTAGAATTAGTAGTAGCAGTAGTTGTAGTAGCAGTAGCAGTTGCAGTAGCACTAGTAATAGCAGTAGTAGAAGTTGCTAGAATAGCAGTAGTAGCGATTGTATAACAAATACTAGTGGCAGTAGCCATAGTTGCAATTGTTGTAGTAGTAGTAGCAGCAATAGTAGCAGTAGTTGTGGAAGTAGTGGTAGTAGAAGCCGTAGTAGTGAAAGTAGTAACAGTAGTAGCCGTAATAGTAGCAATAGTAGTAGTAGCGTAAGTAGCAATAGCCGCAGTAGCAGTAGTAGTAGTAGAAGCAATAGCAGTGGTTCTAGTAGCACTAGTACTAGCAGCAGCTATCGTAGCAGCAGCAACAGCAGTAGAATTACTACTACTACTCCTCCTACTTGGGCTACTACTACTACTATTCCTACACCTACCACAACCACCAATTCTCCTACTCCTACAGCTTCTACTATCACTTCTACTGCTACTTTTATTACTACCTCTACACCTATTCCTACTCTTGTTACAACTATTATTACTCCTGCTCCTACTACAACTACTCACAATCCTGTCGTTATTGTAGTTGCTACTGCAACTTCTACTACTACTATTACTGTAGATGCGGCTGCTACTTCTACTGCTACACTTACTATAACTACTTCTACTACTACTACTACTCTTAGTACTACTAGTTTTACTATTACTACGACCACTACTACTAGTACTACATAGGCTATTATTACTATGAATGATACTACTACTACTACTACTACAACTCCTTCTACTACTACCACTATTACTAAAGCTACTACTACTACTACTACGACAACTACTACTCGTATTCCTACTCCTATTACTGCTACTACTACTACTCCAACTTCTACTCCTACTACTACTACTACAACTGCTACTACTACTCCTACTCCAACTCGTACTACAACCACTACAACCACTAATACTAAATTACTAGTGCTGTTGCTACTGCTGTTTCTACAACTACTACTACAAGTACTACTGCTACCACTACTACTACTACTACTATAACTACAACTATTACTACTACTGTTACCCCTACTACTATTACAACTACTATTACTACAACTAAAACTACTACAGCTACTCGTACTATTACTATAACAACTACTACTACTACTACAACTACAACTCCTTCCGCTACTGCTACTGCTACTACTACTACTATTACCACCACCACTGCTCCTACTATTACTACAACAACAATTACTACTATTGCTACTACTACTACTTCGACTACTACTTCTACTACTACTACTACTACTACTTTTACGCCTACCACTACTACTACTTGTACTACTAGTAATATTGCTCCAACTCCTATTACTACCACTAATCCAACAACTACTACTACAATTAAGGCTACTACCACTACAAGTACTACTATTACCACCACTATTTCAACTAATACTATTCCTGCTACTACTCCCATTCCAACTCCTACTACGACTACTACTAGTAGTTTTGCTACTAGTACAACTTATTTATTACTACTACAACAACTACTCCTATTACTACTATTACTGCTACTACTACTGCTACAACAATCACTAGTACCACTCATACTATTACTTCTACTTCTATTGTTGCTACTTCTGCCGCTAATAGTAGGACGTTGAATGCCACTACTACTACAACAACAATAACTACAACTACCGCAGATACTTCTACTACTGCTACTACTACTATTATTGTCGCCGCTGCCGCTGCTATTATTACTACTACTACTACTAATACCCCCACTTCTACTACTACTACTACTACTACTACTACAACTGCTACAAGTACGCCTACTACTTCTACTATTACTGCTACTGTTACTACTACTTGCACTACTACTACTACTACTATAGTACTAATACAACTATTACTACTACTTCTACTACTACTATTACTGCTACAACAACAACTACTACTACTTGTACTACTACTACTACTATTGCTACTGCTACTGCTACTACTACTACAACTACGACTACTATTGCTACTACTGCTACTACAACTACTACACCTACTACTACTGTTTCTCCTACTACAACTACGGATGCTGCTGCTACTAATACTATCTCCATTCCTAGTCCTAGAATTGCAACTAGTACAAATCCTAGTACTAGAAATGCTAGTACAACTACTGCGACTACTCCTACAACTACTACTAGCACAACTACTACTACCGCTACAACTAATACTACTACTACTCCTACTAGTACTCCTACAATAACAACAACTACTATTATTGCTACTATTGCCATTGCTACTTCGACTACTCCTACTACCACAGCAACTTTGCTCCTACTGCTACTAGTACTACTGCTAGTCCTACTACTGCTTCTCCTCCTACTACTACCACTACTACTACTATTGCTACTTTTGCTCCTACTACTACTGCTTCTACTACTATTACTACAATAATTTTTACTACTATTAATACCACTACTGCTACTTCTGCTACTGCTGCAACTACTACTACTACAACCGCTACATTACCTTTTGTTACTACTTCTACTATTTCTACCGCTACCACTTCTATTACCAACATTACTGCTAGTACTACTACAACTACAAATAAGACTACTACAATTACCGCTACTCCTACTACTACTGTTGTTGCCATTGCCGCTGCTACTACTTCCACTGCTCCTCGTCCTCCCACTATTGCGGCTACCATTGCTGCGGCTACCACTACTTTTACTACTACTACTACTACCACCACCACCACTACTACAATAACTATTACTATTCCTACTACTGCTACTGCTACTACTGCTATTTCTACTATTACTACAACTACTAATGCTGCTGCTGTTATGGCTACAACTGCTTCTACTACTACTACAACTACTAGTTCTGCTACCACTAAGACTACTCCTACTACTATTTCTACTGCTTCCACTACTACTACAACTACAACAACTACTACTACAGCAACTACTACAACTACTAATACCGCTCCTAGCACTACCAATGCTACTACTACTATTACTACTGCTACTCTGACTACTACAACTACGACTACTTCCACTATTACTAGCATTACTACTTCTACTACTTCTGCTACTACTACTGCTATTATTGTTGCTGCTACTACAACTACTACTATAACTAAAGCCACTAATGCATCTCCGCTACTGCTACTAATACTACTAATATTACTACTACAACTTTTATTACAACCATTACTACTAGTACTACTACTATAACCACTACTACCATTGCTACTTCTACTACTACTCCAACTATTATGGCTACTACTTCTACGACAACTCCTACTACAAATTCCACAACTACTATTGCTTCTATTACTTCTGGTAGTACTACTACCACCCCTTTTGCTACTACTTCTGCTACTACTACTACTGCTACTAGAACTACTACTACTACTACTACTAGTAGTTCTACTACCACTACCACTACTCCTAATACTACTATGCCTACTACAGCTACGACTGGTGCCACAACTGCAACTACAACAACAACAACAACTACTACTACAAGTACTACTACTAGTAGTAGTAGTAGTAGTACTACTACTACTACTACTACTACCGCTACTACAGCTACTACCGGCACCACTCTACTACTACTACAATTGCTACTACTGCGACTACTATAACTACTGCTACTACTATAGCTACAACGACTACTACTGCTGCTACTACTACCGCTACTACAACTACTATTGATACAGCATCTACTACTACTACAAGAATAACAACAACAACTACTACTTTTTTTGCTGCTTCTGATGCTATTACTGATACTACTGTTACTACTCCTATTGCTGCTACTTCTACTATTGCTACTACTACCACCACTACTACTTCTACTATTTTAACAACTACAACAATAGCTACTGCTACTACTAGTAATGCTACTACTACTTCTGCTACTACTGCTACTACTTCTCCTAGTGCAATTAATTATGCTACTACTATTGCTACTACTACTGCTGCTGCTATTATGCCTACTACTACTGCAACTACTATACTGCTACTACTACTGCAACTGTGGCAACTACTACTTCTCCTACTACTACAATAGCAACTACTACCACTACTATTACTACCCCAACTACTAAAACTCCGACTACTATTGTTGTTGTTGTTGCTGCTACTACTACTACTATAGCTGCTATAACTACTACTACTGCTGCTACTACTACTATTTCCACTACTACTGCTCTTGCTACTACGGCTACTACTGTTGCTACAACTATCGCTACTATTTTAGCTACTATTACTTTTACTACAACTACTACTACTATAACTACCATGGCTACAACTGTTGCTACTACTGCTATTAGTGGTACTTCTCTTACTACTACGACAACTGCCACTACTACTGCCACTGCTACTACTGCTACTACTACTACTCCAACTACTACTATGGCTACTACTGCTGCTGCTACAACTACTAATACTTCTACTGTTGTACCTACTGCTACAACTACTAATACTACTACTGTTATACCTACTGCTGCAACTACTAATACTACTACTATTATGACTACTACGCTCCTACTACTCTGACTACTCCTACTGCTACTTCTACTACTAATACAACGGCTACTGCTCCTTCTACAACTACTACTATTATTTTTGCTAATAATATTCCTACTACCATTGCTACTACTCCTGCTACTACTGCTATAGGTCCTACTACTATTGCTACTACTGCAACAACTACTACTATAATTTCTACTACTACCGCTGCAAATAATACTGCTCCAACTACTGCCACTACTGTAACTGCTACTCCTACTGCTACTGCTATTGCAACTGCTACTACTACAATTGCTCCTGCTACTACTACTACTCCAACTACTCCTACTACTACAACCTCAACTACTGCTACGGATACTCCTACCACTACTGCTACTACTAATACACCTACTACTACTACAACTACTGCTATTCCAACTAGAACTACTACTGCTCCCACGATTACTACTGCTATTACTACAATTCCAAATACTACAAGTGCTAAACTTCTGCTACTACTACTACTAATGTGACTACTATAACTACTGCTACTAGTACCGTGGCTACTACGGTTGCTATTACTACTACTACTACTATTGCTACTGCTTTTACAACTTCTATTATAGTTACGACTACTACAACTATAACTACTATTACAACAACAACTACTACTACTTCTCTAACCACTACTACTACTACTACAAGAACTACCACAACTACTACTTCTCCTACTCCTACTACTACTACTACTACAACTGTCGTGGCTAAAACAACAACTACTACTACTGCAACTACTACAACTCCTCCTACTACTACTCCTGCTTCTGCTACTATTGCTACTACTAATACTGCTACTACTGCTCATACTTTTACTTCTACCACTTCTACTACTAGATAGCTACTTCTCCTCCTCCTCCTCCTCCTCCTACTACTATGATAGCTACTGCTACTACTACTACTAATACTACTACATTTTCTACTACTGCTGCTGCTACTATTGCAACTACTGCTATTATTGCTACTACTACTACAACGGCTACTACTACTACTAATATTACTACTACTACTCCTACTACTACTACTACTACTACTACTACTACTGCTACTACTACTACTACTACTACTACTACTAATACTACTACTACTAATACTACAGGTGGTGGTGGTGGTGGTGCTACTACTACTACTCCTCCTGCTGCTACTACGACTTCTCCTACTACTACTTCCCCTACTACTACTGCAACTTTTGCTATTGTTATAACTATGACTGCTACTGCTACTACTACTACCACCACTACTGCTACCACCACTACTACCACTACTACTACCATGACTACTACTACTCCTCTTGCTACTATGACTACTACTACTATTGCAACTACTACTATTGCTACTCCTACAATAACAACTACTACTATAGCTCGAGCTACTACTACTAATATTCTATAACTAGTACTGCTACAGCAACTATTGCTACTACTGATACTCCTACTACTACTGCTACTGCAGCTACCCCTACTATAACTATAACAACTCCAACGATTACTACTACTACTACAACAACTCCTACTACTATAAGTGCTACAAACACTCCTACTACTTGTACTCCTGCTACTACTACAACTAATGTTACTACCACAACTAATACTACTAGTAGTATGGCTACTGCTATTGCTGTTACTACTACTACCACTTGTACTGCTACTACTTCTACAACTACTATGGCTGCTACGACTACTGCTACTACTCCTACTAATACTACTACTACTACTACTACCTTGACTACTACTACTATTGCTAACACTACTATGACTACTACTACTACTACTACTACTAGTACTGCTACTAATTCTACTACTACTTTTACTTCTCCTACTACTACTACTTCTGATACTACAATTACTAACATAGCTACTACTACTACTACTACTTCCATTGTGGTAGTTGCCACTAGTGTAGCTACTGCTACCATTATAACAACTGCTACTTCGGCTACTACTGCTACTGCAACTACTACAACTTCTACTACCACTACTACTACCACTTATACTACTTCCCCTACACATACCACTACTGCTCCTACTACTACTACTACTACTCCTAATTCTATAACTCCAGTAATCGCTGCTGCTATTCCTACCACTGTTGCTACTACTGCTACTACTACTACTAATTCTATTACCAAAGCTTCTGCTGCTATCGCTACTACTACTTCTACTACTACTCCTACTATTACTACTGCAACTACTACTCCTATTACTACTACTGCTACTATGTCTTCTAGCACTCCTCCCACTACTACTATTACTACTACTATTGCTACTACTCCTACTATAACAACTACTACTGTGGCTACTACTGTAGCAACTACAACAACTATTACTGCTGCTACAACTACTTCTACTACTAGTATAACTGCTAAAACAACAACAACTGCTACCACTATTACTACTATTGCTACTACTACTACTACTACTACTACTACTACTACGACTACTATAGCTACTACTACTACGACTACTATAAAAATTGCTACTGCTATTGCTACTACTACTACTTCTGCCTCTACTATTGATGTTACTGCTACTACTATAGCGGCTATTACTGCTAACACTACTACTACTACTGGTACTACTTATGGTACTCCTAATACTTCTCCCACAACTACAACAACTACTACTGCTACAGCAACTAGTACTACTCCTACTCTTACTAAAACTACTTCTACTACTACCAGGATTGTAACTACTATGACTACTACTAATACTACTATTACTACTATTGCTACATTTGCTATGACAACTACAACTACCACCACTACTACTGCAACTATGACTACAATGCCTACCAATGCTAGGCCTGCAACTACTATGACTATGCTACTACTACAATTGCTACTACAACTACTACTACTGCTTCTACTGTGACAACTGCTGCTACAACTACTACTACTACTTCTACTACTGCTATAGCTTGGACTACTACTACAACTACTACAACTACTATTGCAACTACTACTACTACTACTACTACTACTACTACAACTACTACAACAACAACAACTACTACTACTACTACTACTACTACTACTACAACTACTACTACTACTTCTACAGCACTACTACTACTATTGCTACTACTACTACTACTACTACTACTACTGCTACCCCAACCACTAAAATTACTTCTACTATTGCTACTACTGCTACTACTTCTATTATCACTGCTACTACTGCTACTACTATTGCAACTACAGCTTCTACTCCTACTACTACTACTGCCATTGTTGCGAAGGCTGCTATTGCAACTATAACTAATACTACTACTACTACAACTACTACTACTATTGCTACTACTACTACAATGACTACTATTACTACTATTGTAACTACCACTACTACTACTACTACCACTACTACATCTATTACGACAACAACTACTACTGCTACTACTACTATTACGACTACGACTACAACTTCTACTTCTAATCCTACTACTACTACTACTACTACTCCTACTACAACTACCACTACTATTGTTATTACTGCTAATACTATACAATTACAATTATTACTACTACTACCACCACCACCACCACCAGTACTACTACTACTACAATAATAACAACTACTACTATTACTTCTACTACTAATACTACTACTTCTTCTTCTTCTTCATCAGCGACTGCTACTGCTACTCCCACTACTACTACTACAACAACTACTACAACTACTTCAACTTCTACTATAACTTCTACTTATACTTCTACAACTAGTACTATGACTAGTACACCTCCTCCTCCTCTTGCTAGTACTACTACTCTTGCTACTACTACTACCATGATTACTACTACTACTATAGCAACTACTACTACTACAACTACCTCTAGTACTACTACTACTACTGTAACTACAACTACACAACTACTATAACTACTTCTAATGCTACTACAACAACTACTACTCCTACTATGATTACTACTCTGACTACTACTACTACTAATACTACTACTACTACAACTTCTACTACAACAACAACTACTACTACTTCCACTATTACTACTACTACTGCAGCTGTTGCTACAACTATTGTTACTATTTCTACTACTACTACAACTATTGCTACTTGTATGGCTACTATAGCTGCTAATACTACTACTACTTTCGCTGCTACTACAATAGCTTCTACAACAACAACAACTACTACTAGTAGTAGTTCTACTATTGGTACAATTGCTACTACTACTATTACAACTGCTTCTACTACTCCTACTATGACTACTACTACTCCTGCTACTACTAGTAGTATTTGTAGTGGTATTTATAATATAATAGGACTAGTAATAATAATATTATTAGTAGAAGTATTAGTAGTGGTAGTAGTATCAGTAGCAATGGTAGCAATAGTAGTTGGTGTAGTAATTATAGTAGTAGAAGTTGTCATTGTTGTAGTGGTTGTAGTAGTGGCAATAGTTGTAGTAGTAGTAGTAGTAATAGTAGTAGCATTCGTAGGAGTAGTAATAGTATGAGCGAAAGTGGTAGTAGCAATACTAGTAGTAGTACTAGTAATACCAATAGCAGTAGCTAGAGTCATAGAAGTATGAGCGAAAGTGGCTATAGTAGTTGTAAAGGTAGTAGTAGTAGTTGTAGCAGCTATAGTAGTAGTAGAAGTAGTAGTCATAGGAGAAGTTGTAGTAGTTGTAGTAGTACCAGCAACAATAATAATTGTAGTAGCAATAGTTATAGTAGTAGTAGTAGCAGTTTTAGTAGTCGTAGAAGTAGAAGTAATAGTAGTTGTAGTACGAGTAGTATTACTAGTAATAGTAGGTGTAACAATCATCGTAGTAGTAGTAGTAGTAGTAATAGTAGTAGCAGCAGCAATAGTAATAGCAGTAGTAGTGGTAGTTGCAATGGTAGTAGCAGTAGTAGTAGTGGTAGTAGCAGTAGCAGTAGCAGTAGTAGTGGTAGTGGTAGTAGCAATAGTAGTAGGAGTAGTAGTAGCGGTAGTAGTAGCAATAGTAGCTACAGGAGAAGTAGTAGTAGTCATAGTAGTAGTCACAGCATCTGTAGTAGCATTAGTAGCAGTAGTATTAGTAATGGTAGTAGCAGTAGCAGAAGTAGCTATAGTAGTAATTTTTGTTGTTGTTGTAGTAGCACTGGTAGTAATAGTAGTAGTACCAAAAGTAGTAGCAATAGTACAAGTAGTAGTAGTAGCAAAAGCGGTAGCAGTCATAATAGCAGTTGCAGTAGTAGTAGCAACAATAGCAGTAGCAGTAGTGGCAGAAGTATTTTCATCAGCTATAGGAGTAGTAGTAATAGGAGTAGTAGTGGCGGTAGTAGTAGTGGCTACAGTAGTAGTAGTTGTAGCAGTAGAAATAGCAGTAGTAGTAGTTGTAGTTATAGTTGTAGTTGCAGTAGTAGCTGTAGTAGCAGCAATAGTACTTATAGCACTAGCGGTAGTAGCAGCAAAAGTAATAGTAGTAGTAGCAATTGCAATAGTCATAGTAGTAGTAGTAATAGTAGCAGTAGTAGTAGTAGTTATTATAGCAGCAGTAGTAGTAGTAGTTTTAGTAATAGTAGCAGTAGCAAGCGTCATAATAGTACTCGTAGTAGTCGTGGTAGTAGTACTCGTAGTAGTAGTCATTGCAAAAGTAATACCAGTAGTACAAGTAGTAGTAGAAGTAAAAGTAGTAGCAATAGTAATAGAAGTCCTAGTAGTAGCAGTAGTAGTACTAGGAGCAAATGTAGTAGTCGTAGTTGTAGTCATAGCATCGGCAGCAGCAAAAGCAGTAGTAGTAGTGGTAGTAGCAGCAATAGTAGTACCATTAGTAGCTATAGCCGTGGTACTAGTAGTAGTACTAGTAGTTGTAGTAGTCAAAGAAGTAGTGATAACAGCAGCTACAGTAGTAGCAATAGTAGCAGCCATAGCAATTGTAGTAGTAGTACTATTTATAGTCATTGTAGTAGTTGTTGTAATAGTGGTGGCAATTGCAATAGTAGGAGTAGCAGCAACATTAGTAGTAGTAGTAGTAGTAGAAGTAGTAGTAGTCGTAGTAGTAGCAGCAGTAGTAGTGGTGGTGGTGGTGGGGGTGGTGGTAGTAGTAGTAGTAGAAGTTACAGTAGTAGTAGCAGTAGTTATGAAAGAAGTGGTAGTAGTAGTAGCTACTATAGTAGCATAGTAGTCATAGTAGTAGTACTATTAGTTGCTGTAGTAGTAGTGGTAGTGGCAGTAGTAGCAATAGTAGTAGCAGCAGTGGCAGTTGTAGCAGCGGTAGCAGTTGTAGTAGTAGTAGTAGTAGTACCAGTAGTATTAGCAGCAGCAGTAGTAGCAGTCATAGTAGTAATAGTAGAAGCTATTGCAAAGTAGCAGCTGCAATAGCAGCAATAGTAGAAGTTGTTGTTGTAGTAGTAGCAGTAGTAGCATTGGCAGAAGTTGCAGTAGTAGTAACTGTAGAAGTTGTATTAGTAGTAGTAGTAGTCGCAGTAGTAATAGTAATTGTTGTATTAGTAGTAGTAATAGTAACAGTAGCAGCAGCAGCAGTAGTAATAGTATGAGTAGTAGTAGTTATTATAGTAGTATTAGAAGTCTGAGCAACACTCGCAGTTATAGTAGTAGTTATAGCAGTAGTCGTAGGAGTAGTAGTAGCAGTAATAGTAGATGTAGTACTCGTAATAGTAGTAATAGCAGCATCAATAGAAGTAAAAGTAGTGGTAGTCGTAGTAATAGTACATTAGTAGTAGTAGTAGTAGTAGTAGTAGTTGTAGTAGTAGTAGTAATAGTAGTAGGACTTTGAGTAGTAGTAGTAGCATTAGTAGTAGTTATTGTAGTTTTCGTAATATTACATTAGCAGCAATATTTGTAGTAATGGTACTAGTTAGAGTATTAGTAGCAGTAGTAGCAGTATTAGTGGTAGTAGAAGTAGTTGCAGTAGTAGTACTAGTATTAGAAGCAGTATGAGCCGCAGTAGTAGTAGAAGTAGTAGTAGTAGCTATAGTAGCAGTTGTAGTAGTATGCCCATAATAGTAGTAGCAGCAATAGCAGCTGTACTAGTAGCACTTGTAGTAGTATTAGTAGCAGCAGTAGTAGTTCTAGCTGTAGTAATAGCTGAGTAGTGGTAATCTGAGAAGTAGCAATAGTAGCTGTAGTAGTAGTAGCAGTAGTAGTAGTTGTACAAGTAGTAGAAGTATTAGTAGCAATAGTAGGTGAATCAGATGTAGTAGTTGTTGTTGTAGCAATCATAGTCATTGTTGAAGTCTTAGCAATAGTAGTAGTCGTACGAAAAGTAGCAGTTGTAGTAGTGGTAGTGGTGGCAATAGAAGTAGTTGTAGATATATTAGTAGTAGTAGTGGTAATGGAAGTAGTAGCAACAGTAGTAGTGGTAGTAGCAAAAGTAGTAGTAGTTATAGTAGCCATAGTAGTGGTAATAGAAGTAGTAGTACAGATGGAGGAGTAGTAGTTGTAGTACTAGTAGTTGTAGCTGTAGGAGCTGTAGAAGTAGTAGTACTAGTAGCAATATTTGTAGTAGTAGTCGTAGTTGTTATTGTTGTTGTTGTTGTTGTTGTTGTTCCTATTATAGTAATAGTAGTAGCAGTAATTAAAGTCGTGGTAGCAGTAGCGGTAGCAGTTGTTGTAGAAGAAGTAGTAGTCATGACAGTAGTAATTGCAAAAGTTTTAGAAGTAGGGGAAGTAGTAGTAATAGCTATAGGAGTAGTAGTAGTAGCAATGATAGTAGTAGTAGAAGGAGTAGTAGTATTAGTAGTAACAAAACTAGTGGTTGTAGTTGCAGTAGTAGTAGCGGTAGTAGCAGCGGTAGTAATTGTAGTAGTAATAGTTGCAACAGTAGTAATAGCAACAGTAGTAGCAGCAGTACAAGCAGTAGGAGCAGCAGTAGCTATAGTAGCAGTAGTAGTGGTACTAGTAGTGGTAGTAATAGTAGTAGCAGTAGTAATGGTAGTAGCAGCTGTAGTAGCCATAACAGTAGTAGTAGCAGTCGTAGTTGTAGTAGCAGTAGTAGTAGAATTTGCAGAAGTAGTAGTTGTAGTAGTAGCAGCAGTCGTAGCTGCAGTAGTGGTATTATTTGTAGCAGTAGTAGTATTATTAGTAGTAGTAGCAGCAGTAGTGGTAGTAGTTGCACTAGCAGCAGCCCAGTCGCACTAGTAGCAGTCGTAGCAATTATTGTAGTAGTAGTAGTAGTAGCAAAAGCAGTAGTAGAAGTAGTAGTAGTAGTAGTTAGTAGTAGTAGCAGTAATAATAGTAGTAGTAGTAGTAGCAGTAGAATAGTAGCAGCAATAGTAGTAGTAACAGTAGTAGTAATAGTAGTAGTAGTAGCAACAGTAGCAGTAGTACTAGTAGATGTAGAAGTTGTAGTAGTAGTAGTAGTAGTAGTAGGAATAGTAGTAGTAGTAGTCATAGTAGTAATGTAGTAATAGTAGTAGGACTAGGAGGAGTAGTAGTTGCAGTAGTAGTAATAGTACATTAGTAGCAATAGTAGTAGTAATAGTATAAGTCGTTGTAGTATTAGAAGTAGTAGCAGTAGTACTGGTGGTAGCAGCAACAGTAGCAATAATAGAAGTAGTGGCAGTAGTAGTAGCAGCGAGAGTTTCAGTAGCAGCTGTAGTAGTAGGAGCAATAGTAGTAGTAGAAGTAGTAGTAGTAATCGTACTCATAGTAGCAATTATGGTTGTATTAGTTGTACTAGCAACAATAATAGTAGTATATAAGCTGAAGTAGTAGTAGCAGTAGTTGTAGTTAAAGATGTGGTAATATGGGAAGTAGTCGTAACAGTTGTAGTATTAGTAGCTGTTGCCGCAGTTGTTGTAGTAGTAGAAGTATTAGTAGCAATAGTAGTTGAAGCAGAAGTAGTAGTACTAGTAGTAGTAGCAATAGTTGTCGTAGTTGTAGTCTTAGCAATAGTAGTAGTAGTTTGAAAAGTAGCAATGGTAGCAATTGTAGCGGTAGGACTAGTAGTAGTGGTAGTAGTAGTAACGATAGTAGCGGAAGTAGCGGTAGTAGCAATAGTAGGAGTCGTACCAATAGTAGTAGTAGTAGTAGTGGTAGTAGTAGTAGTAGCCGTAGTAGTGTAAGTCGTAGAAGTAGAAGCAGTAGTAGTTCTTGTAGTAGTAGTAGTAGCAGTAGAGTAGTAGTAGTAGTAGTTGTTGTAGGAGTAGTACCAATAGTAGTAGTAGTCATCGTAGTAGTAGTAGTAGTAATTGTTATTATTGTTGTTATTGTTGTAGTAGTTTTAGTTGTAGCAATAGTTGTAGTAGCAGTAGTAGAAGTATTATTAGCAGTATTAGTTGTAGTAGCAATAGTTCTATTAGTTGTACCAACAGTAGTAGTAGTTGCCACAGAAATACTACTAGTAGCAGTATTTCTAGCAACAAAAGTAGTAGTAGTAGTAGTTATTATTGTTGTACTAATAGCAGCAGCAAGAGTATGGGCATTTATAGTTGTACTAGAAGCACTAGTAGCAGCAGCAGTAGTAGTAGAAGCAGTTGTTGCAGCATTAGTAGCAGCAGCAACATTTGTAGTAGTAGTTGTAGCAGCTGTAGTAGTAGTATTAGTAGCAGTAGCAGTAGTAGTTGTAATTGTAGCGGCTGAAGGGGTAGTAGTAGTTGTAGTCATAATAGTTGCAATAGTAGCATTAGTCGGGGTATCTATAGTAGTAGAAGTACTTGTAGTTGTAGTAGTAGTAGTGGTAGTAGAAGTAGTAGCAGAAGTAGTAGTAGTTGTAGTTGCAGTAGTCATAGTCGTAGTAGCATTTGCAGCAGTAGCAGTAGTAGCAGTTGCAGTAGTACCAGTAGTAGTTGTAGCAGAAGTCCTAGTAGTATTTGTTGTAGTAGGAGTAATATTGGCAGAAGTAGTAGTGGTAGTACAAGTAGTAGTAAGAGTAGGAGTTGTTGTAGTAGTAGTAGTAGTACTAGTAGTACTAGTAGTAGTTGTAGTAGTAGTAGTAGTAGTAGTAGTAGTAGTAGTAGTTGTAGCACTAGTAGTAGTAGTCATAGTAGGAGTAGGAGTAGGAGTGGCAGTAGAAGTAGTGGAAGTAGTAGAAGTAGTATTAGTAGTCGTAGTAGCTGGAGTAGTTGTTGTTGTTATTGTTGTTGTAGTCGTAGTCGTAGTAGTAGTTGTTGTTGTAGTAGTAGTAATACTAGTAGTAGGAGCAACTGTAGTAGTAGTAGTAGTATGTTGATGTAGTAGTAGTTATTGTTGTTGTTATTGTAGGAGTAGTAGTAGTAATTGTAGAAGTTGAAGTAATAGTAGTAGTAGTAGTAGTAATAGATATAGTAGTTGTAATAGTAGTATCAGTAGTAGTAGAAACAATAGTAGCAGTAGCAGTAGTAGGAGCAATAGTAATAGTAGTAGTAGTATTAGTAGTAGTAGTGGTAGTAGTTGCAGTAGTAGTATTAGTAGTTGTTGTAGTATTCGGATTGGTAGTTTTAATAGTAGTAGTAATAGCAATAGCAGTAGTAGTATTAGTAGTAGTGCAGTAGTCGTAGTAGCAGTAGTTGCAGTCGTAGGAGTACTACTAGTAGTAGCAATAGTAGCAATAGTAGCAGCAGTAGTAGCAGCAGCAGTAGCAGCAGTAGTAGTAGTAGTAGTAGTAGTAGTATTAGTTGCAGTAGTAGCAGCAGTAGTAGTAGTATTAGTTGTAGTAGTAGTAGCAGTAGCAACAATTGTAGAAGTAGTACCAATAATACTTCTATAGTAGTAGAAGGAGCAGTAGTAGTCGTAGCCGTTGTAGTAGTCGCCGTAGCACTCATAGCCGTAGTCGTTATTGCATCAGTAGTCATAACAGTAATAGTAGTCGTAGTTGTTGTAATAATAGTAGTAGTTGTCATACTAGTAGTATAAGTAATAGAAGCTGGACTAGGAGTTGTAGTAGTAGTAACAGTAGTGGTAATAGTATAATAGCAGCAATAGTGGTAGTAATAGTACTAGTCGGATTAGAAGTAGCAGTAGTAGCAGTATTAGTGGTAGCAACAGTAGTAGAAGTAGTGGTAGTAATAGTAGTAGTGGGAGTGCCAGTAGCAACAATAGCCGGAGGAGCAGCAGCAGTAACAGAGGTAGTAGTAGTAGTAGCTGCAGTAGTCACAGTAGTACCCAGAGTAGCAGCAGTAGCAGCAGTACTAGTAGTAGTATTAGAAGCAGTAGTAGTACTATATTAGTAGAAGTAGTAGTAGCTGAGGTTGTGGTAATACGCAAAGTAGTAGTAGTAGCTTTACTAGTAGTAGTAGAAAAAGCATTGGTAGTAGTAGTTGATGTATTAGTAGCAATAGTAGGTGAAGTCGATGTAGTAGTAGTAGTAGTAGCAATAGTTGTCATAGTTGTAGTTTTAGCAGTTGTTGTAGTAGGATCAAAAGTTGCAATTATAGTAGTAGTAGTAGTAGGACTAGTAGTAGTGGTAGTAGTTGTAGCGATAGTAGCGATAGTAGCAATAGTGGTAATAGTAGTTGTAGTAGCAGTAGTAGCAGCAGTAGTGGTAATAGAAGTAGCAATGCAAAAGTAGTAGTCGTAGTGGCCGTAGTGGTAGTAGTAGTACTACTACTACTACTATTACCACAATTAGTTGTATTAGTAGATGTAGTAGAAGTATTAGTAGCAGTTGTAGTAGTAGTAGTATTAGTCGGAGGAGCAAAAGCAGTAGTAGCGATGGAAGTAGTAGCAGAAGCAGTAGTAGTTGTTGTAGTAGTAGTACGGGGAGGAGGAGGAGGAGTAGTAGTATTAGTAGTGGTACTAGTAGTAGTAGCTTTAAGAGTTGTAGAAATAGAAGTACTAGTAGTAGTATTAGTAGTATTAGTAGTAGTAGTAGTAGTGTTAGTAGTAGTAGTAGTAGTTGTTGTAGTAGTAGTAGCAGCAACAGCAATAGTAGTAGTAGTTTCCGTAGTAGTAGTAGTAGTAGTAGCAGTTGTAGTTTTTGTAGTAGTAGTAGTTGTTTTTGTTGTAGCAGTAGTAGTACTACTTATTGGAGAAACAGTAGTAGCTATAGCAGTAGTAGTTGCAGAAGTAAGGGAAGTATTAGTAATAGATGTAGTTGCAATAGCAGTACTAGCAATAGTAGTACTAGAAGGAGTCGTGGTAATAGTAGTGGAAGCAGTATTAGAAGTAATAGAAGTAGTAGTTGCAGAAGCAGTAGTAGTAGCAATAGTAGTAGCGGTAGTAGTTATAGTAGTAGTAGTAGTAGCAGTAGTAGCAGCAGTAGCAATAGTAGCTGTAGTAGTAGCTGTACTAGCAGCAATAGAAGCAATATAGTAGTAGTAGGAGCAGCAGTAGCGGTAGTAGCAGTAGTAGCAATAGAAGTAGTAGTTGTTGTAGCGGTAGAAGTAGTAATAATAGTAATAGTAGTAGTTATCATACTAGTAGTGGTGCTTGTAGAAGCAATAGTAGTATTAGTAGCAGTAGTAGTAGTAGTGGTACTAGTAGCAGTAGTTGAGGGACTAGGAGCAGCATTAGTGGTAGTAGGAGTAGTACTACTAGTATTAGTAGTACCATCAATAGTAGTAATAGTAGTACCAGCAGCAGTAGTAGCACTAGCCGTAGCAACAGTAGCAGCAGCAACAGCAGCAGTAGCAGAAGTAGTAGTAGTAATAGTAGCAGCAGTTGTAGTAGTTGTTGTAGTACTAGTAGTACTAGTAGTAGTAAGAACAATAGTTGCAGCAATAGTTGTAGCAGTAGTAGTAGTTGTAAAAGTAGTTGTGTTAGTAGCAGCAATAGTAATAGTAGTAGCGGCAATAGCAGTAGTAGTAGGAGTAGTAGTAGGAGCAGTAGCTGTAGTTGCAGTAGTAGTTATAGTGGTAGTAGTAGTAGCAGTAGAATTTGCAGAAGTAGTAGTTGTTGTAGTAGTTGTAGAAGTAGTAGTGGAAGTTGTAGCAAAAGTAGCAAAAGTAGCAGCAGCAATAGCAGCAATAGTAATAGTAGTGACAACAGCAATAGTAGCAGCCGTGGTAGTGATAGTACCTGTAGTTGTAGCAATAGTGGCAGCAGTAGTAGTCGTAATAGTGGTAGTAGTAGAAACGGTAGTAATAGTAGCAGTAGTAGCAGATGTTGCTGTAATAGCAGTAGTGGTAGTAGCAATAGTAGAAGTAGCAGCAGTAGTAGTAGCAGCAATAGTAGTAGAAGTTGCATTAGTCATATTAGAACTTGCAATAGTAGTAAAAGTAGTAGTAGGAGAAGTAGTAGTAGTAGTAGTAGCAGCATTAGCAGTAGCTTTAGTAGTATGAGAAGTTGTTGGAGTAGCAGTAGCAACAGTAGTAGTAGTAGTAGTAGGAGTAGTAGCGGCAGTAGCAGCAGCAGTAGTAGTAGCAGTAGTAAAAGTAGTTGTAGTTGTGGTAGTAGTAATAGCAGCAACAGCAGTAGTAGTAGTCATAGTGGTAGTACCAGTAGTAGCAGTAGTAGTAGCAGTAGTAGCAGTAGCAGTAGTACGAGTCGTAGGAGAAGTTGTAGTAGTAGTAATAGTTGTAGTTATAGGAGAAGTAGTAGTAGTTGTTGTTGTAGTAGTAGAACTAGTTGTAGAAGTAGTACCATTAGTTGCAGTAGTAGTAATAGTAGTAGTAGTAACACTCGTAATAGTAGTAGTAGTAGAAGTAGTAGTAGTAGTAGTAGTAGAAGTAGTAGTAGCTGCCGTAGTAGTTGTAGTAAGTAGTTGTAGCAGCAGAAGTAGTGTACCATTAGTGGTAGTTGGAGTAGTAGTTGTTGTTATTGGAGGAGAAGATGTTGTAGTACAAGTAGCCGTAGTAGCAATAGCAATAGCAATATTAGTAATAAAAGTAGTGGTAATGGTAATAGTCCTAGTAGTAGTAGTAGCAGTGGTATTAATAGTAGTAGTAGAAGTAAAAGTAGTAGAACCAGTAATAGTAGTAATAGTTATAGTAATAATAGTAGTAGTAGTAGTAGCAGTTGTAATAATAGAAGTAGAAGGATGAGTTGTAGTAGCAGTAGAATTAGTGTAATAGTAGTAGCAGTAGAAGTAGTTGCACTAGTAACAGTGATTGTAGTCACAGTAGCAGAAGTAGCTGCAGCGCAATAGCAGCAGTAGCTATAGTAGTAGTATAGTAGTAACAATAGTAGCAGTAGTAGTAGTTATAGTAAGAGTACTAGTTATAGTAGCAGTTGTAGCAGTATTCGCTGGAGTTGTATTCTATAGTAGCAATAGTAGTAGCAGTAGTAGTTGTAGTAGCAGTAGTAGTAGAAGTAGTAGTAGTAATAGTAGCAGTAGTGGTAGTTATGGTAGTAGTGTCATAAGTAGCTATAGCAGTTGCAGTAGCAGTAGTGCAATAGTAGTAATAGTAGCAAAAGTTGTGCAAGTAGTAAAAGGAGTAGCGGTAGCAATTATAGTTGTAGTAGTAGCAGTAGTCGTAGTGGTAATGGCAGTCGTATTAGTAGTAAACTAGTAGAAGTGGTTGTAGTAGTAGTAGTAGTAGTAGAAATAATCGTAGTAGTAGCAGCAGGAGAAGTAGAAGCAATAGTAACAATTGTTGCATTAGAAGCAGTAGCAGAAGTATTAGTATTGGTAGTAGTAGTGGTAGTAGCTGTGGAAACTGTTGTATAGTGGTAGTAGTACAAGTGCTGCAGTTTAGTAGTAGCAGTAGTAGTAGCAGTAGTAGCAGGTGTAGTAGTAGTAGTAGAAGTAGTAGTAGTAGTAGTAGTATTAGAAGTTGAAGTGGTAGTAGCAGTAGTTGTAGAATTAGTGGTAACAGCAATAGTTGTAGTAGTAGTAGCAGCAGCAGCAGCAGCAGCAGCAGCTGTAGTACTAGTAGTAGTCGTAGCAGCAGCAGTGGTAGTAGTTACAGCCATTGCAGTTTTAATCATAGTAGTAGTAGTATAAGTAGTAGCAGTAGGAGAAGTAGTAGTAGTAGTAGTTAGTGGTAATCATAGGAGTGGTAGAAGTAGTAGTTGTAGTAGTAGTTGAAGTAGTAGTAGTAGTGGTAGTTGAAGTAGTAGTAGTAGTGGTAGTAGTTAATAGTAGTAGTAGTCGAAGCAGTAGTAGTAACACTAGTTGTAGTAGCAGTTGAAGTTGTAGCAGTACTCTAGTTGCAGTAGTAGCAGTAGCTACAGTAGTAGTAGTAGTAATAGTAGCATTAGTGGAAATGGTAGAAGTAATAATAACAGTAGTAGTAGTAGGAGTAGTAGTAGCAGTAGTAGTAGTAGTGGCAATAGTAGCAGTAGGTGTAGTAGTAATAGTAAAAGTAGTAGTAGTAGTAGTAGTATTTGAAGTGGCAGTAGCAGTAGTTGTAGAATTAGTGGTAGCAGCAACAGGTGTAGTAGTAGTAGTAGTAGTAGCAAAAGTACTTTTAGAAGTCGTTGTAGCAGCAACAGTAGCAGAAGTAATAGCCGTTGTACTTTTAATAATAGTAGTAGTAGTAGAAGCAGTACTAGTTGTAGAAGTAGTAGTAGTAGTTAGTGTGGTAGCAGTAAAAGTAGTAGGAGTAGTAGCAATAGCGGTAGTTGAAGTAGTAGCAGTAGCAGTAGTACTTAGTAGTAGTAGTAGTCATACTAGTAGTAGTTACACTAGTTGCAGTACCAGAAGTAGTAGTAATAAAAGATGTAGCAATATTACTAGTAGCAATCGTAATTGTAGTCGTAGTTGTAATAGTAGTAGCAGTTGCAGTAGTACTAGTAGCTACAATAGTAGTAGTAGTAGTAGTAGCAGTAGTAGTAGCATTAGTGGAAAGGGCATAAGTAATTGTAACAGTAGTAGTAGTAGTAGTAGTAGTAGTAGCAGTAGTAGTAGTATTAGTGGAAATGGTAGAAGTAATTGTAACAGTAATAGTAGTAGTAGTAGTAGTAGTAGTAGTAGCAACAACAACAGTAGTTGTTGTTGTAGTAGTAGAAGTAGCAACAACACTCGTAGCCATTGTATTAGTCGCAGCAATAGTCGTAGGTGCAGCAGTAGTTGTTGAAGTAGTTGCAGTTGTGGTAGCAATTGTAGTAGTAGTAATAGTAGTAATTGCAGCAGCAGCAGTAGTAGCCGCGGTAGTAGGAGTATTCGCTATAGTAGTAGACATAGTCGTAGCAGTAGCTGTAGTCGCTGTAGTAGTAGCAGCAGTAGTTCTAGTAGTAGTAGCAATAGTAGCTCTAGTAGTAATCGGAGTAGTGGTAGCAGTAGTAGTGCTAGTAGTAATCAGAGTAGTGGTAGCAAATATAGTTGTAGTAGTAGTAGTAATAGCAGTAGTGGTAGTAGTAGTGGTCTTAGTAGTAGTAGTAGTAGTCATAGTAGTAGCAGAACTAGTGCAAGTGGTTCTAGTAGTAGGAGCAGTAGTGGTAGTAGTAGTAGCAATAGTAATAGTTGTTGCAATAGTAGTAGTAGCAAAAGTATTAGTATTAGTAGTAGTAGTAGTAGTAGCAGTGGTAGTAGTAGCAAGAGCAGCAGTTGCAGCAGTAGCGGTAGTAGTAGTAGTACAAGTAACAATAGTAATAGCAGTAGTTGCAATTTTAGTAGTTGTTGTACAAGTAGCAATAGCAGTAGTACAAGCAACAGTAGTAATAGTAGTAGTAGCAGCAATAGCAATAGTAGAAGTAGTAGAAGTTGTTGCAGCAGTAGTAGTAGAAGTTATAGTGGTAGTAGAAGTAGTTAGAGTAGTTGTGGTAGTAGCAGCTGCTGTAGTGGTAGTAGTAGCTGGAGTAGTGGCAGTAGTAGCAGCCGCAGGTGTCGTAATAGAAGTAGAAGTAGTAGTTGTTGTTGTTGTTGTAGTAGCAGTAGCAACAGTACTATTAGTAGTAGTCATAGCAGTAGTAGTAGCTATAGTAGTAGTAGCAGCATAAGTACTAGCAGTAGTAGTAATAATAATAGTAGCGGTTGCAGAGTAGCAGCAGCAGCAACATTAGTAATAGTAGTAGTAGTAGTAGCATTAGTAGAAGTATCAGAAGTAGTAGTAACAGTAGAAGTAGCATCAATAGTAGTAGTAGTAGTAGTAGTAATAGTACTATTAGTAGAAGTGATAGTGGTGGTAGTAGTAGTAGTAGCAATAGTTGTTATAGTTGTAGTAGAAGTTGTAGCAGCAATCATCGTCATAGTAGTAGTCGCAGGAGCAATCATAGCAGTAGTAGTAGCAGTAATAGTAGCAATAGTGGTAATAGCAATAGTAGTATAAGTAGAAGTAGAAGTAATAGTAGCATTGGCAGTAGTAAAATTAGCAGTAGTGATAGTACTAGTGGTAGCAGTAGCAGTGGTACTACTAGTAGTAGTATTATTAGTCACAGTAACAGTCGTTGTAGTAGTAGATGTCGCACTAGTAGTGGTAGTTGTAGAAGCAGTAGTAGCATTAGTACCAGTCGTAGTAGTAGTACTAATAGCAGCAGGTGAGGGAGCAGCAGCAACTTTAGTAGGAGTAGGAGTAGTACTAGTAGTGGTAATAGCAGTAGCAGCAATAGTAGTAGTAGTACTACTAGCAGTAGTAGTGGCCATAGTAGTAGTCATAGCAGTAGCAATAGCACTAGTAGCAGTAGGACTAGTAGTAGTAGTAGTTGTTGTTGTTGTAGAAGTAGCAACAGCCGCAGTAGTTATACTAGTAGTCTAGTAATAGTAATAGTAGTAACAACAATAGTAGTAGCAGAAGTAGTAGCAGTAGTAATAGTAGTAGTCGTAGCAGAAGTAGTAGTAGCAGCAGTCGCAACATTAGTAGCAGCAGCAGTAGTAGTAGTAATAGTAGTAGCCGTAGCAGAAGTAGTAGTAGCAGCATCGCAACATTATTAGCAGTAGTAGTAGTAGTTGTAGTAGTAGTAGTTTGAGTAGAAGTAGTAGCAGAAGTAGTAGTAGCAGCATCGCAACATTAGTATCAGTAGTAGTAGTAGCTGTAGCAGTAGTAGTTTGAGTAGAAGTAGTAGCAGTAGCAATAGTATCAGTAGCGGCAGCAGCAGCAGTAGTAGTAGCTGTAGTATTAGGAAAATTTGTAGTGGTTGTAGTAGTGGTAGTGGTACAGTGGTAGCATTAGTATTAGCAATAGTCACAGTAGAAGTTGTACCAGCAGTAGCAAAAGTGGCAGGAGTAGTAGTAGTAATGTAGTAGTAGTGGAAGTAGTAGCAGTGGTAGTAGTAGTAGCTACAGTTGCTGTAGTAACAGTAGTAGTAGTACTAGTCGGAGGAGAAATAGTAGTAGTAATAGCCGTAGCTATAGTAGTATGAGAAGTAGTTGGAGTAGCAGTAGCAATAGTAGTAGTAGTAGTAGTAGTAGTAGCAGCAGTAGCAGTAGTAATAGTAGTGATAAAAGTAATAGTAGCAGTAATAGGGGAAGCAGCAGTAGTAGTAAAAGCAGCATTATCAGTAGTAATAGTTGCAGTTGTAGTAGCAAAAGTTGTAGTAGTATGAAAAGTAGTTGGAGTAGCAGTAGCAGTTGTAGTAGTAGTAGTAGCTGTAATAGTTGTTGTGGTAGTAGTCATAGTAGCAGTAGTAGCAGTAATAGTAGCAGCAGCAGTAGCTGTAGTAGTAGTAGTTTTACTAGAAGTAGTAGTAGTTGTAGCAGTAGAAGCAGTAGTTGTAGTAGTAGCTATAGGAGCAGTACAAGTACTAGTTCTAATAGTAGTATTAGTAGTAGTAGTAGTAGTTGTGGTGGCAGCGTTGTTGTTGTAGTCATTATAGTAGTAGTCATGGTAGTAGTAGTAGTAGTTGTTGTTGTAGAAGCAGTAGTAGTCGTAGCAATAGTGGTTGCAAAAGTAGTAGAAGAAGGGGAAGTAGTAGTAATAGTAGTAGCAATGATAGTAGTGGTAGAAGGGGGTAGTAGTATTAGAAGTATTAATACTATTTGCAGTAATAGAACTAGTAGTTGCAGTAACAGTAGTAGTTGCAACAGAAGTAGCGGTAGTAATTATAGTAGTAGCATTAGCAACAGTAGTACTAGCAGTAGTAGCAGTTGTAGTAGCTGTAGCAGCAGCAGCAGTTGTAGTAATAGCAGCAGTAGCAATAGATGTACTAATAGTAGTGGTAGTAGTAGTAGTAGTGGCACTAGTGGTACTAGTAGTAGTATTACTAGTAGTAGCATCTGTCGTAGTAGTAGCAGTAGTTGTCGTACTAATAGTGGTAATTGTAGAAGCAATTGTAATATTAGCAGTAGTAATAGTAGTTGTAGTAGTAGTGGAAGTAGTTGTTGGAGTAGCAACAGCATTAGGAGTAGTAGGAGTAATACTAATAGTAGTAGTAGTAGTAGTATTTGCAGAAGTAGTAGTAGTAGCAGTAGCAGTAGCCGTAGTAGTAGCTGCAGTTGCAGTAGTAGTAGTCATAGCAGGAGCAACAGCACTAGCAGTAATAGTAGCAACTGCAGTAGTATTACAAGTAGTAGGAGTAGTAGTAGAACTAGTATTAGTAGTAATAGTGACAACAATAGTAGTAGCAGTAGTAGTGGCAAAAGTAGTAGTAGTAGCAGTAGTAGCAGCAATAGTAGTAGTAGTAGTTGCAACTATAATAGTAGTAATAGCAGTAGTAGTAGTTGTAGTAGCAGTAGTGTGAGTAGTAACAATAGTAGTAGTAGTAACAGTTGTAGTAGTAGCATAGTATTAGCCAAAGTAGGAGCAATATAAATAGTAGTAACAGTAGTAGTACCAGAAAAATTAGCAAAAGTAGTAGTATTAGTATTAGTAGTAGTCATACTAGAAGTTGTAGCAACAGTAGTAGAAGTAATAGCAGCAACAGTAGTAGTAGTAGTAGTAGTAGTAGTAATATTTATAGCAGTCATAGTATTGGTAGTAATAGCAGCAGTAGTCATAGTAGTGATAGTGCGAGCAGCGGTGGTCGCCATAGTAATAGTAGTAATAGTAGCAGCAGAACTAGTTGTTGTGGTTGTGGTAGTAGCAGTAGTAGTAGTAGTAGTAGTAGTAGTAGCAGTAGTAGTAATAGTAGTAGTTGTAGTACCACTAGTAGAAGCAGTAGTTATAGCAGCAGTAGTAGTAATAGTAGTAGTTGTAGTACCACTAGTAGAAGCAGTAGTTGTTGTTGTCATTGCAGTTGTAGGAGCAATAGTAGTAGTAGTAGTAGTGATAGAAGTAACTATAGAGGGAGTACTATTAGTAGTTGTAGTGGTAATAGTAGTAGTAGTAGTAGTAGTAGTAGTAGTAGTATCAGTAGCCAGAGTAGTAGAAGTACTATTTGTAGTAGAAGCAACAATAGTAATAGCCATAGAAGTTGAAGCATCATCATCGATAGTAGTAGTAGTAGTAGTAGTAATAAAAGTAGTAGGAGGAGTAGATGTAGTGTTAGGTGAAGTAGTAGTAGTATTAGTAATAGTAGTAGCAGTAATAGCAGCAGTAGTAGTAGCAGTAGTAGTTGTTGTTGTTGTTATTGTTGTAATACTTGCAGTAGCGGTAGTTGTAGTATTACTAGCAGTAATAGTAGCAGTAGTTGTAGGAGAAGTAATAGTAGTAGTAGTTGTTGTAATTGTAAGAGAAATAGTACTAGTAGTAGTAGTGGTTACAGTAGAAGTAGTTGTAGATGTTGTGCTATTAGTAGCAATAGTAGTAATAGTAGTAGTAGTAGCAGCAGCAGTAGCAGGATTAGTAGAAGTAGCAGTAGGGGCCATGGCAGTAGTACTACTAGTAGTAGTATTAGTAGTTGCAGCAGGAGCAGCGGCAATAGTAGAAGCATTAGCAGTAGTAGCAGTCATATCGGTTGTAGTAGTTGCAGTCATAGTAGTAGTAGTAGCAGAAGTAGTTGATGTAGTAGTAGTAATAGTAGTAATTGTTGTAGTAGTGGTAATAGTAGTAGTAGTAGTAGTTACAGTCGTAGTAGTAGTAGTAGCAGAAGTAGTAGAAGTAGTAGTAGTTGTAGTAGTAATTGTAGTAGTAGTAGTAGGAACAACAGTAGTGGCAGTAGTAGCAGTAGTTGTTGCAATAGTAGCAGTAGTAGTGGCAGTTGTAGTAGCAGTAATAGTAGTTGTAGTTACTAGTAGTAGTGGTAGTTGCAGTAGTGCTAGTAGTAGTAGGAGTAGTGAAAGTAGTAACTGTAGAAATAGTAGCAGTAGTACTAGTAGCAGAAGTGGCAATCGTAGTAACAATAGAAGTAGCAGTTGCAGTAATAGCAGCAGCATCAGTAGTAGTTGTTGTATTGGTAGTAGTAGTAGTAGCAGTAGTAGCAGTAGTAGCAGTAGAAGTAGCCGCAGTTGCAGTAGTAGTAGTAGTAGTAGCAGCAGCAGCAGCAGTAGTAACAGTAATAGTAGTACTAACAGTAGCAGTAGCAGCAGCAGAAATAGCAATTGTAGTAGTGCCTGTAGTAATAGTAGTAATAGTAATAGTCATAGTAATAGTGTAGCAGTAGTAGTACTAGTTGTAGTAGCAGTAGAACTTGTAGCAACACTCGTAGCCGTGGCAGTAGTCACAGTAGCTACCATAGCAGTAGCAGTAGCAATAATAGTAGCAGTAGTAGCAGCAGCGTTAGCGGTAGCAGCAATATTAGTAGTACTAGTTGAAGTAGAAGTAGTAGTAGTAGTAGTAGTAATAGTAGTAATAGTAGTAGTGGTAGTAGAAGTAGTAGCAGCAGTTGAAATAATACTAGTACTATCAATTGTAGTAGTAGTCATAATCATAGTAGTAATATTAGTCATAGCAGTAGTTATGGTAGGTGTATTACGAGCAGTAGTAGCAGGAGAAATAGTAGCAGCAGTAGAAGTAATAGCAGTAGTGGTAGTAGTAGTAGTAGTACTACTGCTACGACTCTTGCTGCAACTACTACTACGACTACGAGTACTGCTGCTACTTCTACTACTACTACAACTACTATTGTTGCTATTGCTCATACTACTACTACTACTATTTCTGCTTGTTCTGCTACTACTACGCGGCAACTAGTATTACAACTGCCAATAATACTACTAATGTTACTACTACAACTTCTACTTCTTCTACTGCTACTACTACTATGACTACTTCACCTACTATTGATACTGCTGCTACTACTATTGCAACTACTGCAACTGCTACTACTATTACGGCTACTGCTACTAGTAGTACTATTGCTACTACTTCTGCTGCAACTACAATTACTGTTGCTATTGCCACCACAACTACTACTACTAAGTATACAACTATTATTGCTTTTACGGCTACTGCTACTACAACTACTACTGCTACTACAACTACTATTGCTACTACAACTACAACTACTACTTCCACTACTGCTAATACAACTAATACTACAACTGTTACTACTACTAGTGCTACTATTACTACTGCTACTGCTGCTACTACTACTACTACTGCTACACCACTACAGCTACTGCTTCTATTTCTACTCCAACTACTACTACTACTACTGCTACTACTACTACTACTGCTACTACTACTACTATTACTACTACTACTACTACCACTACTCCTACTACTACCCCTACTCCTACACCAACTCCTATTACAACTACTAACTCTAGCACTACTACTACTACTACTACCACCACTTGTACTGCTACTACTGCAACTACTACTACAACTACTACTATTGCTACATCTACTGCTACTACTAGTACTAGTACTGCTACAACTTTTATTACTACTGCTACAACAACAGCTACTAATGTTATTGTTGCGGCGATGACAACACCTAATACAATTGCTACTATTCCTACTTCTGTTAGTATCACTACTACTACTACTACAATTGCTACTAATACTTCTATCACAACTACTACTTGTACTTCAACTACTACTACTACTACTTCTTCTAGTAGTACTACTAATACTACTATTACTAGTACTACTATTGCAACGACTAATTCTTCTATTATTATTACTACTACTACTATGGCAACTACAACTACCACTACTGTTGCTACTACTAGTGGTACCACTACAACACCTATTGCTACAACAACAACAACTACTACTATTACTACTACTATTTCAACAACTACTACAATTACTATAGCTACTACTCCCATTATTGCGATTACTTGTACTTATACTACTACTACTGCCACTACTGCAACTACCACAACTGCTACTACTTCTACTACTATTACTACTACTGCTACTACTACTTCAATTTCTACTCCTACTACTCCTTCTACTACTACTACTACGCCTACTACTACTATTACTACTACTACTGCTCCTACTACCCCTACTCCTACACCTACTCTTGTTACTACTACACCTACTACAACAATTGCTAATATTTGTACTACCACTGCTAGAACTACTACTACAACTACTTCTACTACTACTAGTGCTACTACTACTACTAGTGCTACTACAACTACTAGTGCTACTACTACTGTTGCTGCTGCTACGGCTACGGCTACTACTCCCGCTACTGCTGCTACTACTACTGCTACTGCTACTATTGCCGCTACTGCTACTACTGCCACTAATGCTACAACTGCTACACCTACTACTAGCACTAATGCTACTAGTGATACTACTACAACAACAACTACTACTGCTGCAACTCCTAGTACTACTACTATTACTAAGACCACTACTAATACTACTACTACTACTACTACTGCAACTACTACCTCACCCCCTCCAGCAACTACTACTACTAATAGTGCTACTACTATTACTACTACTACTACTCATACACCAGCTCCAACTCCTAAAACTATACCTATTATTACTTTTGCTACTTGAACTACTACCACTCTTATTACTACTACTACTTCTTCTTCTTCTAGAACTACTAGAACTTCGGCTACTACAACTATTACGACTACTACTACAACTTCTACTACTACTACTATTGCTACGACTGCTACCGCTTCTACCTCTACTACTACTACTTCCCCTACTACTACTACTATTAGTACTACTAGTACTACTACTATTACTTCTGATACTACTACTACATGTACTATGACTATGACTACTACAGCTACAACTACAGCTACTACCCCTACTACTACAACCACCACCACTACTCCTACTACTACTACTACAACGACTAATACTAGTACTACTACTACTCCAACTCCTACTCCTCCCAACTCCAACTCCTACTCCTACTACTATTCCAAATACAACTATTACTGCTACAACAATTTTTGTTGCTACTACTACTACTACTACTACTACTACTACTACTACTACTAATACTACTACTGTTGTTGCTGTTGCTACTGCTACTACTACAACAACAACAACAACTACTACTAGTAGTACTCCCACCACAACTACTGCCACTATTGTTACTTCCACTACTACTACTGTTGTTGTTGCTGCTACTGCACCTACTACTCCAACTACTCCAACTATTGCTATTACAGCCACTCCAACTACTATTATTGCTGCTACTACTAGTCCTATTGCCACTCATACCCCTACTCCTATGACTACTAGTACTACTATTCCTCCTCTCCTCCTCCTCCTCCTCCAACTACTACTCATACTCCTACTTCTGCTACTACTTCTACTCCGAATGGTACTACTACTACTACTATAACTAGGACTGCCACTCCTAAAACTCCTACTGCAACCACTGCTACGACAACTACAACTACTACAACCACTACTACTCCTACTATTGCTACCGCTTCTACTATGGCTACCACTACTACTGCTACTTCAACTACTATTACTACTATTACTACTATTACCACTATCGCTCCTATTGCTACTACTACTACTACTACTTCTACTACTACTACTACAAATACTACTATTGCAGCTGCTACTACCACTACTACTTCCATTACTAGTAAATTGCAACTACTCCTACTCCAATGACTTCTGCAACAACTACTCCTACTACTACTACTACTACCACCACTGCTCCAATTACTATTACTCCAACTCCTACTCTTACTACTACTACTAAAACAACAACAACTAATACTACTATTAAAACAACTACTACTAATACTACTTGTACTACAGCAATAACAACAACTACTACTGCTACTACTGCTACTACTACTACTATTACTACTAATGCTACTACTACTTCTTCTACTACTACCACTACTGTTACTACTATTACAATGACTACTTCTGTTGCTACTACTACTACTACAACTACTATACCTATTACTACTACTACTACTAGTACACAACTACTACTTATATTACTACTACAATTGTTACCACTACTTCTACTACTATTACTATGGGTACTACTACTACTACTACAACTACTACTACTGCTGCTATTACTACTGCTACTACAACTACAATTGCAACTACCACTGCTACTACTACTATTACTGCTACTACAGCTACTACTTCAATTGCTACTTCTACTACTTCTACTACTACCACTGCTTCTACTACTACCCCTACTCCTAAACCAACTCTTGTTACGACAACTACAGCTACTACTAATGCTACTACTACTACTACTTGTACTACCACTACTACTACTACTACTACTACTACAACTACTACTGCTACTAGTACTACAACTACTTTTACTTCTACTACTGCTACACCTACTGCTTCAACTACCAATACTGGTACTACTACTACTACAACAACTACTACTACAGCTGTTGATGCTGCGGCTGCAACTCTTACTACTACTACTACAACTACTACTACAGCTGCTGATGCTGCAGCTGCAACTCATCCTCCTCCTACTACTACTAATACTACCACTATAACAACTAGTACTATGACTCCTCCTGCTTCTTCTACAACTACCACTACTACTGCTACTGTCGCTACTACAACTACTAGGACTAAAACAATAACTACTACTACTACTACCATTATTATTATTACTACTACTAATACTGCTACTACTACTACTACTGCAACTACTACTGCTACTAATACACCTATTACTACTAATACTACTACTACAACCACAACTACTAATATTACTACTACTATTGCTACAAGTTCTTCTACTACTATTACTATTGTTATTGCTACTACGATTTCTATGACTAGTACTGCCACTATCATTAACGCTACTACTGCTACTACTATTACAACAACTACTACTCCTGCTACTACTTCTAGTTTTACTATTACTGCGACTACAGCTACTACTTATATATCTACTCCTACTACTCCTACTACTACTACTATCGCTCCTCCTCCTCCTACTACTACTACAACCACTGCTCCTACTACTACCCCTACTCCTACACAACTCCTATTACAACTACTACCACTAGTGCTACTACTACATGTACTGCTACTACTACAACTACTAGTACAACTACTTCTATACTGCAACTATATTTACTACTGCTACTAGTACTACTACTTCCCCTACACCAACTCCTATTACAACTACTACTTGTACTACTACTACTACGACTACTACTTTTACTCCGACTACGGCAACAACTAGTACAACTACTTCTAATGCTACTACTACTTTTACTACTGTTAATACTACTACTGCTACTACTACTGCTACTACTACTAGTACAACTACAACTTCTACTACCACTACAACTACAACAACTACTACTAGTGCTGCTGTTGTGGGTGCAACTCCTACTCCTACTACTACTACTCCTACTTCTATTACAACAACAACAAAACAACAACAACAACAACAACAACAACTACTACTACTACTACTACTACTGCTGCATCTAATACAGCTACTACTACTATAACTACCACTATAACAACTACTTCTACTGTTACTACTACTACTACTACTACTACTACTACTACTACTATTACTACTACAAATATTGCTACTGCGACTAAGACTACTACTAATATTCCTACTACTACTACTACTACTACTATACTACCTACTACGACTACTATACTACTACAACTATTAACACTACTACTACTATTACTACTACTATTGCTACTGCTTTTTCTACAAATATTAATACTACTACTACTACTACTACACCTACTACTCCTACTATTGCAATTACTATTGCTACTACAACTACCATTGCTACTACCACTACAACTACTACCACTACTGTAGCGACTTCTACCGCTTTTACTACTACTGCTGCTACTACTTCTATTGCTACTCCTACTACTCCGACTACTACTACTACTACTACTCCTACAACTACTATTGCTACTACTACTGCTCCTACTACTACCCCAACTCCTACACCTACTCCTATTACTACTATAACTACTCCTACTCCTACAATTTGTATTACTACAACTACAACCATAATCACAACTACTTCTACAACTACTACTAGTACTACTACTACTGCTACTAGTGCTACTACTACTGCTACTACTGCCAATACTACTACTACTGCTACTACTGCCACTACTGCTACTACTGCTACTACTACTCCTCCTTCTACTACAACTACTACTACTGCTGCTACTACTACTACTGGTAGTGCTACGGCTACTACTACTACTAATACACCAACTACTACTCCTAAAACTACACCTACTATTACTTCTGCTACTAGAATTACTACTACTCCTATTACAGCTACTACTACTACTACTATTACTACTATTACTACTACAACTACTTTTGCTACTACTTCTATTGTTGCTACTATTACAACTTTACTACAGCTACTACTACTGCGACTACTTCTACTACTGCTACTATTGCTACCGTCACTACCTCTAATATTACTACTACTCCTTGTACTCATACTACTAGTACTATTACTACTACAACAGTTACTGATACTACTACAACTACTACGACTACCATCTTTACTATGGCTACAACTACTACAACTACTACTACTACTAATCCTACTATTACTACTACTACTTCACCAAGTCCAACTCCTACTCCTACCACTATACCAAATGCTACTACTTCTACTATAGCTACTACGACTTTAGCCGCAATTACTACTACTACTACTATTTCTACTACTACTACACTTGCTACTACAACTACTACTACTACTGCTACTGCTACTACTACTACTATTAGTACTACTAATAATGATACAACCACTACTAGTACTCCTACTATAACTACTACTATTTCTTCTGCTGCTGCTACTGCGCCTACTCCTCCTACTACTCTAACTACTGCTATTACGGCCACTCCTATTACTACTACTCTTATTTCCACTCATACTCCTACTCC
>RXID01021497.1:73562-85800 GCA_005019695.1 Trichopus zeylanicus subsp. travancoricus
CCTACTACTCCGACTACTCCAACTACTGCTATTATGGCCACTCCTACTACTACTACTATTACTACTATTACTACCCTTATTACCACTCGTACTCCTATTTCTACGACTACTATTACTACTATTTGTCCTCCTCATCCTCCTACTACTACTAGTACTACTTCTACTTCGGCTACTACTACTTCTCCTACTAGTACTACAACAACAACAACTCATACTACCACTTCTACTACAACTCCTACTCCTACTACTACCCCAACAACTACAACTGCTACAACAACTACAACAACAACTACTCTTACTACTATTGCTACAACTTCTACTACTACTACCACTGCTACTTCTACTGCAACTAATATTACTATCGTTACTACTATTACCACTACTATTCCCATTGCTACTACAACTACTACTAGTACTACTACTGCTACTGCTACTACTTGAACTCCAATTCCTACTGCTACTGCTACTCATACAACTACTACAACTACCATTGATCCAATTACTATTACTCCTACTCCTACACTTACTACTACAACTAATACGACTACCGCTACAACTACTGCTACAACAATAATAACTACTACTAGTACTCCTACTCGGGCTCTTGCCAATAATACAACTACTCCTACTCCGGCTATTGCTACTACTACTCATACTCCTACTCCTACTCCTACTCATGCTACTGCTAGTACTACTACTACTACTACTACTACTACTACTGCTACTACTACTACTACTACTACTCCTACTCCAACTCCAACTCCTACTTCTACATCTACGACTACTTCTATGATTAATACTACTAATACTATTAACACTACTACTACTACTACAATTACAACTACTACTGCTACTGCTACTACTACAACTACAACTACAACTACTATTACTAGTACTATTGCTACTACTACAATTACTACTACTTCTACAACTAATATTCCAACTATGACAACTACCACATCTGCTATTACAACTAATACTACTACTACAGCAGCAGCAACAACAACAACAACAACAACAACAACAACAACAACTACTACTACTACTACTACTACTACAACTACTACAACCACTACTACTACTACCACTACCACCACTACTACTACTACCACTACCACTACTACTACTAATACTAGTACTACTACTTCTACTTCTACTACTACCACTAGTGCTACTACTACTACTACAACGACTACTAATACAACTACTACTACAACTACAACTAATGCTTTTACTACTAAAACTACTACTGCTCCTACTACTACTACTACTACAATGAAAACCAGTACTACTACAGCTACTATTACAACAACTACTACTACAACTGCTACTACTACTACTACTGCAACTACTTCTACTACTAGAACTACTACCACAACTCCTCCTACTACTACTTTTACTACTAATACTACTAGTACTACTACTGCTACTTCTGCTGCTACTGCTACTACCACCACCACTACTACTATTTTTAATACTACTATTGCAACTACTGCTTCTACTACTATTACTACTACTACTACAACAACTATTACTCCTACTATTGTGATTACTACAGCTACTACTACTACTACCTCTACTACCACTATGGCTACTGCCACAATTGGTACTACTTCTTTTGCTATTACTATTGCTACTGCTACTACTTCCATTGCTACTCGTTCTACACCTCCTTCACCTACTACTACTACTCTTACTACTACTATTACTACTACTACTGCTCCTACTACTTTCGCTACTCCTACACCTACTCCAATTACTACTACAACAACTACTACTACTATTATTTGTATTACTGCTACTACAACTACTACCATAACTACTTCTACTGCTACTACTACAAGTAGAATTGCTACTGCTGCTGCTACTACTACAACTACAGCAACTACTACTACTACTACTACTCTGACTACAACTATTGCTCCAACGCTTGGTACCGCAACTACTACTACTCCTATTAATACTACTACTACTACTACAACTCGTACTGTCACTCCTACTCCAACTCCTACTCCTGCCACTCCTCCAATAACTACAACTACTACTACTCGCACTACTACTGCTGCCAATACTACTGCTATTGCTACCACTACTACTAGTAGTACAGCTACTACTACTGCTCTTGCTATGACTACTACTACTACTACTACTGCTACTACTGCTACTACCACAACTATTACTATTGCAGCTGCTATTACTGCTACTACTTCTATAGCTTGTTTAACTGCTACTACACCTCCAACTCCTACTGCTACCACTACTACTATTACTACTACCACTGCTCCAATTACTATTACTCCCACCCCTAGCCTTACTATTACTACTAATACTACTACAACTAATACTACAACTACTACAACAACTACTACAAATACTACTTCTACTTCAATAACAACTACGACTACTACTACTAATCCTACTCCTACTACTGCTACTACTACTACTCCTACTCCTACACCGATTATTGCTACTACTACACCTACTCCTACTACTCCGACTACTACTACTTCTACTCTTCCATCTACTACTACTACTCCTACTGTTACTACTACAGCAACTTCTATTCCTACCACTTTTTCTCCTACCACTCCTGCAACTAATGCAGCTGTTGTTGCCACAACTGCTACTACTGCTACTACCACTACTTCAACTTTTAGTACTATTAGCCCTTCTACTACTACTACTACTACTACTACTGCTGCTGCTGCTGCTGCTACTGCTACTACTACTACCACTACTGCCACTGCTGCTACTACTACTATTACAAGTACTACTACTTCTGCTACTAATACTATTACTACTAATTCTGGTACGAATACTACTACTACTACTACTACTACGACTACTACTACTACAAGTACTACGACTTGTATTAATACAAGTACTACTACTAATACTATAGCTACTGCTAGTCCTCCTCCTTCTACTACTACGACTAACACTACAACTAATACTACAACTACTGTTGCTACAACTACTGCTTCTACTACTACTGCTACTGTTGCTGCTGCTACTACGAATATAATTACCACTCAAGCTACTACTACTGCTATGACTACTCTAACTACTACAACAATAACAACAACTACTCCTACTGCTGCTACTACTATGAATACAATTACCACTCAAGCTACTACTACTGCTATGACTACTCCAACTACTACAATAACAACAACAACAACTACTACTACTACTACGATTATTACAGCAACAACAACAATAACAACTACTGCTACTACAACTGCTACTTCTTCTACAACGAAAACAACAACAATAACTACTACTAATGCGACTATTACTACTGCTACTACGTGTCTACGACTACTACTATTACTATAACCTCAACTACTACTCCTACTACCACTATTATTAGTACTGCTACTACTACTACAACGGCAGCTGCTGCTGCTACTACTATTACAACTGTTGCTACTACATCTACTAGTATTGCTACTACTACTACCACCCCTTCAACTACTACTAGTATTATTTCTGCCATTTCAACTTTGGCATCTACTACTCCTCCTCCTCCTCCTCCTCCTATTACTACTACTACTGCTTCTACTACTCCTACTACTTCTCCTGCTACTGCAAATACTACAACAACTACTACTACTAATTTTGCTGCTACAACTACTAGTGCTACTACTACTACTTCTGCTACTACTACTACTACTATTGCTACTATTTCTATTACTACTACTACGACTACTAGTACAAGTGCTACTAGAACTACTTCTATGTATATTACTATTACAACTACTACTGCTACTGTTGTTACTATCGCTACTATTGCAATAACGACTATGACTGGTATTTCTACCTATGCTGCTCCTGTGGCTGCTGCTTCAGCTACTACTGTAATTACTACAATTGCTACTACTGATACTACTACTACAACTGATACTACTACTACTACTGCAACAACAACTGCAACTTCAGCTACTACAACTACTTCTCCTTCTACTACTACTACAGTAGCTTCTCTGACTACTACTTCTGCTATAACTACTACTACTACTCCTGCAACTCTTACCACTACTAATGCTGCTACTATAACTACTGCTACTACTACTGCTACTCCAACTAAAATTTCTACACTACCGCTACACCTTTTACTACTACTACTAGTACTATTACTACAATACTACTATTGCTGTTACTACTAGTACTACAACTATGAGTAATACTCCTACTACAACTGCTACCACAACAACAACAACTACTGCTCCTACTACTACCACTACTACTACTAATGCTATTTATAATATTTCTACTACTACTGCTTCTACTACTAATGCTGCTGCTACTGCTGCTGCTAGTACTACTAGTACTACTACTAATGCTACTATAGCTTCTACAATTACTAGTACTACTGCTACTACTTCTATTCTTACACCTACTACAACTCCTAATACTACTACAACTCCTATTACTACTACTATTACTACTACTACTAATGTTACAACAACTACTGCTCCTCCTTTTCATCCTCCACCTCCTACTACTACTACCGCTACAACTACTAGTACTACCACATTTACAATAACAACAACTACTACTACCACCATCACTACTACTACTATAGCTGCCGCTACTACTACTACTACTACCTCCGCTACTACTAAAACTACCACTACTACTACTCGTACTAATGCTACTACTTCTGCTAAATAACTACTATTGCTACTACTACCACTGCTACTGTTACAACTAGTATTACTACTACCACAGCTACTGTTACAACTAGTACTACTACTACTACCTCCAATACTACTAAAAGTACTACTACTACTTCTCCTGCTACTACTATGACTATGATTACTACTACTACTACTTCTGTTGCTACTACTACAACTCCAACTACTGCTTCCACTACTACTGCTAATACCTCTATGACTACTACTACCGCTATTACAACCACCACTACTACAACTACTCCTATTACCACTACTTCTACTACCACAACTACTACAACTACTACTAATCCTACTACTTCTACTACTACTATTATTATTGCTAGTTGGACTTCTGCTACTACTGTTACTACTACTAGTACTACTACTATTACCGCTACTTCTTCTACTATAATAACTGCTACTACTACTACTACTACAATGACAACTACTACTACTGCTATTGCTACTACTATTGCTACAACAGGTCCTTCTTCTACTAGTACTATTGCTACCACTTCTACTATTGCTACTAGTATTGCTACTAGTACTACTACAACTACAACAACAACAACAACAACTACCTCTAATACTACTACTGCTGCTACTATAACTACACAACTATAACAACAACAACTACTAGCACTATTAGTACTCCAACAACTAGTAGTATTACTACTAATAATACTACTAATACAACAACAACTACTACTATTATAACTACTCCTACCACGACTACTACTACTACTACTACTACTATTACTATTACTACCACTGCTACTTCTGCTACTACAAGTACTACAACTACTACTAACACCACTACTACTACTACTACTACTCCTACAACAACTACTACTACCACTTCTACTACTACTCCTCCTACTAATACTATAACTACCAGTGCTAATACTACTACTACTACTACTACAACAACTACTACTACCACTATGACTACTACAACTACTACTACTACTACTACTCCAACTCCTACTCCTACTACTACACCCACTGCTACTTCTATTGCTATAACTACTACTACTACTACTTCTTCTTCTTCTACTACTATTACTGAAACTATAGCTACTGCTACTACTACTACTAATACTGTTGCACCTAGTACTACTACTACAACTCCTATTACCATAACTACTACTGCTACTGCTGCTTCTACTACAACTACTCCTACTACTATTGCTACTCCCAACACTCCTACGACTTCTACGACTACTACTCCGACTAGTACTGTAACTACTACTACTACTAATGCAACTATTACTACTATTACTACTATTACGACTACTCCAATTGCTACTTTTGCTCCTACTACTATTACTACTACTACTACTAGTCATACTAATACTATTACTCCAAACATTCCTACTACTACTACTACTACTAAGACAACTATTACTACTATTATTACTACTACTACTAAGACTACTATAATATTACTAAAATTATAACTGCCACTACTACTACTCCTTCTATTATGCTGCTACTACTACTACTATGAATACTTTTACTATCACTACTACTTTTGCTACTTCTACTGCTTCTACTATTATTGCTACTACTACTATAGATACTACTACTAGTCATATTACTACTGCTACTATTGCTACTATGATTTATACTACTATCGCTACAACTATAACTACTGTTGCTACTACTTCTACTAGTATTACTACTACTACTACTCCAACTAATCCTGCTACTATTGCTACTACTACTCTTGCTGCAACTGCTACTACTTTTACCACTCCTACTACAACTACTACCCCTACTTCAACTACCACTACTGCTTCAACTACAACAACTACTACAACTACTGCTAATACTATAACTACTACTACAACTATTATTACTACTACTACTACTTCAACTACTTCTACTACTAGAATAATTGGTACTACTACTATCCTACTACTATTGGTACTACTACTACTAATACTAACACTACTACTACTGCTACTGCTACTACTACACCTACTACTACTCCTACTCCTAGACCAACTGCTACTACTACACCTACTACTAGTAGGAGAATTTGTATTAATTGTGGTACTTGTAGTAATAGTTGTAGTTATAGGAATAGTAGTAGTAGCTATAGGAGTAGTAGTATTAGTCGAAGGAGTAGTAGTAGTATTAGTAGTAGTACTAGTAGTAGTAGGAGTAGGAGTAGGAGTAGGAGTAGGAGTAGTTATTGTAGGAGTAGTAGTAGTTGTAGTAGCAATAGTAATTGTTGTTGTTGCAGTAGTCATAATAGTAGTAGTAGTCAGAGTAGTAGTTATTGTGGGAATAGTTATAGTAGTAGTAGTATTTATTATTATAGAAGCTATAGTAGTAGTTACAGTAGTCATAGCAGTTGTAGTAGTAGTAATAGTAGAAGAAGTATTATTATTAGTAGTAGTAGTAGTTGTTGTTGTTGTTGTAGTAGTAGTAGCAGCAGCAGCAGCAGCATAGTACTAGTACTAGTAATCGTAATAGCAGTGGAAGTAGTAGAAGTAGTAATAGGAGTAGGAATAGTAGTAGTAGTAGTAGTAGTAGTAGTAGTAGTAGTAGTCTGGGTAATAAGAGTATTAGTTGTAGTACTAGTAGTAGTAGTAGGAGTAGTAATAGGACTTGGAGAAGCAGTAATAATGGTAGTAGTAATAGTAGGAGTAGTAGTAGCAATAATAGTAGTAGTTGTAGTTGGAGGAGTAGTAGTACTAGTTTAAGTAGTAGTAGGAGTAGCAGCAAAAGTAGTAGTAGAGATAGTAGCAATAGTAGTAGTAGTAATAGTAATCGTAGTAGCAGTAGTAGTGGCAGTAGTACTAGTTGAAGCGGTACAAGTAGTCATACTAGCAGTAGTATTAGTGGTAGTAATAGTAGGAGTAGTAGTTGTTGTTGTAGGAGTAATATTAGTAGTTATTGTAGTAGTAGTGCAGTAGCGGTAGCAATCATGTTAGTAGTGGAGGTAGGAAACTTTTAATAGTAGTAGTCCTAGTGGAAGTAATAGTAGCAGTGGTAGTAGAAATAATAGTCATAATAATTGTAGTAGTAGTTGCAATTGTTGTAGTAGCAGTAGTAGTAGCTGTAGCAGTCATAGTAGTAGTAGTAGTTGGAATAGTAGTAGTAGTTATAGGAGTAGAAGTAGTTATAGCAATAGTAGTAGTAGGAATCGTAGTAGAAGTAGTAATAGTAGTAGTAGTAGGAGTAGTATTAGTAGTAGGAGGAGGAGGAGTAGTAGTAGTAGGAGTAAGAGCAGCAGGAGTAGTAGTTGTTATAATAGTAGTTATCATATTAGCAGTAGTAATTTTAGTAGTAGTAATAGCTATAGCAGCTGCAGCAGCAGCACCAGCAATACTAGCAGTAGTAGTAGCAGTATTAGGTGTAGGTGTAGTAGTAGTAACAGTAGTAGTAGTAGTTGCAGAAGTAGTAGTAGTAATTGAAGTAGTTGTAGTAGTAGTAGGTGTAGGTAGTAGTAGGTGTAGTTGTAGTAGTAGTTGAAGTAGTTGTAATTGTACTAGAAATAATTATAGGTGTAGTAGTAGTACTAGTTGCGATAGTAGTAGCAGCAGTAGCAGTAGTGGTGGTGGTGGTTGTAGCAGTAGCAGTGGCAGCAGCAGCAGTAGTAGTGGTAGTAGTCTGAGTAATAGGAGTATTAGTAGTAGTAGCAGCAGTAGGAGTTATTGTAGGAGTAGTAACATGACTTGGAGAAGCAGTAATAATAGTAGTATAAATAGTAGTAGTTGTAATTGTAGTAGCAGTAGTAATAATAGTAGAGTTGTAGTTGGAGTAGTAGTAGTAGTAGAAGTAGTAGTAGGAGTAGCAGCAAAAGCAGTAGCAATGGCAGTAGTAATAGTAGTAGTAGTAGGAATAGTAGTCATAGTAGCAGTAGTAGTGGTAGTAGTACTAGTTGAAGCGGTACAAGTAGTCATAGTAGTAGCTATAGGAGTAGCAGTAGTAATTGTAGTAGTAGTGTAGTAGTAGTAGCAGTCATAGTAGTAGTAGTCCTAGTGGAAGTAGTAGTAGCGAAGGTAGTAGAAATACTAGCCATAGTAGTCGTAGTAGTAGTCATTGTATTAGCAGTAGTAGTAGTAGTAGTTGTAGGAATAGTAGTTGTTGTTGTAGGAGTAGAAGTAGTTGTAGCAGTAGTAGTAGTTGGAATAGTAGTAGTAGTAGGAATAGTATTAGTAGTAGTAGTAGTAGTATTAGTAGTAGTAGGAGTAGTAGTAGTAGTAGGAGTAGGAGCAGCAGGAGTAGTAGTTGTTGTAATAGTAGTCATCGTATTAACAGTAGTAGTCGAAGTAGTAGTAATAGCTATAGCAGCAGCAGCAGTAGTAGTAGTATTGGTAGCAGTAGTAGTAGTAGTATTAGGTGTTGGTGTAGTAGCAGTAATAGTAGCAGTTGTAGTTGCTGCAGAAGTAGTAGTAGTAGCTGAAGTAGTGCTAGTTGTAGTAGTAGTAATAGGTGCAGGTAGTAGCAGGTGTAGGTGTAGTAGTAGTAGTTATAGTCGAAATAATTATAGGTGTAGTAGTAGTAGTAGTAGTAGTAGTAGGTGCAGGTGTAGTCGTAGTAGTAATAGTTGCCGTAGTGGAAGCATTAGTAGCTATAGTAGTGGTGGTGGTGGTGTTTGTAGCAGTAGCAGCAGCAGCGGCAACAACAACAGTAGTACTAGTAGTAGTACAAGTAGAAGTTTTAGTTGTAGTAGTGCTAGTAATAGCTGTAGTAGTTGTTGTATGTGTAGTAGTAGTAGTAGAAGTAGTAGTTTTAGTAGTAGTAGTGGTAGTTGGAGTAATAGTAGTATTAGTAGTGCTAGTAGTAAAAGTTTTAGCGTAGTAGTAATTGTTGTACTAGCAGTATTAGTAGTTGTAGTAGGAGAATTTTTCTTAATTATAGTTGTAGTAGTAATAGTCATAGTAGTAGTAGTAGTAGCAGTTGTCGAATTAATAGTAGTATTAGTAGAATTATTGGTAGTAGTTTGAGTAGCAATAGTTATAGTAGGGGTAGTAGTAGTGGTAGTAGCAGCAGCAGTAGTATTAGTAGTTGTAGTTGAAGAAGTTGTAGGGGTAGTAGTAATTCAAGCAGTAGTAGTTATAGTAGTAGTGCAGTAGTAGTAGCAGTAGTAGGAGGAGTAGTAGTCATAGTAGTAGTAGTAGGAGTATGGTTAGTTGCAATAGTAGTAGTAGAAGTAGTAGTAGTAGTAGTTTATGAAGTGGTAGTAGTAGTGTAGTAGGAGCAACAGTTGTAGTAGTAGTAGTATTTGTACTACGAGTAGCAGTAGCAGAAGTAATAGTAGTATCAGTAGTTGTAGTAGTTTATGAAGAAGTAGTAGTAGTAGTCATCGTATTAGCAATAGCAGTAGTTATCGTTGTAGCAGCAGGTGTTGCAGTATTAATAGCGATAGTAGTGGTAGTAATAGTTATTGTTATTATTATTGTTGTTGTTGTTGTTGTTGTTATTGTAGTAGGAGTAGTAATAGGAGTAGGAGCAGTAGTAGTAGTAGTAGTAGCAATAGTTGTTGTTGTAGTAGTAGTAATAGTAGTAGTAGTAGTAATAGTAGTAGTATTAGTAGTAGCAGTAGTTGTAATAGTAACAATAATTGTAATAGTAGTAGGAGTAGAAGTAGGACAAGTTATAGAAGTACTGGTAGTAACAGTAGTAATAGAAATACCAGTAATAGTAGTAGTAGCAGCAGCTTCAGCAGTAGTAATAGTAGTAGTAATTGTAGCAATAGTAGGAGAAGTTTGAGAAATAGCAGTAGAAGTAGTAGAAGTAGTAGTAGTAACGGTAGTAGCAGCATTAGTATTAGTAGGACTAGTAGTACTAGGAGTAGTGGCTGCAGTAGTGGTACTAATAATAGTAGTATTAGTAATAATAGAAGTTGTAGGAGTAGAGGTAATAGTAGTAGTAATAGTAGTTGCAATAGTTATATTAGTAGTTATTGTAGTATTAGTGTAGTAGTAGTAGTGGTGGTGGTGATGGTGGTGGTAGTAGTAGTAGTAGTTCTAGTAGTAGTAGCCGTAGTAGTAGTATTAGTATTAGTAGTAGTAGTAGTAGTAGTTATTGTTGTTGTTGTAGTAGTAGTAGTACTACTAGTAGTAGTTGTTGTTGTTGTTGTTGTTGTAGTAGTAGTAGTAGTAGTAGTAGTGCAAGTAGTAGTAGTGGTAGTATTAGTGTCAGTAGTCGCAGAGGAAGTCGTTGTTCTTGGCACAGTAGAAGGAGTAGTACTATTCATAGTAGTAGTAGCAGTAGTGTCGTTGTAGCAGTAGCAATAGTAGTAGTTGCAAGAGCCGTAGCAGCAGTAGTAGTTGTAAGAGCAGGAGCAGCGGTAGTAGCAGTAGTTGCAGCAAATGTAGTTGTAGTAGCACAAGTAGCGGCGATAATTGTAGCAGAAGTAGTTATGTTGTAGTAGTAGCAGAATTCACTTTAGTAGTAGTAGTAGTAGTAGTAGCAGCAATAATAGTAGCATTAGCAGTTATTGTTGTAGCGGTTGCTATAGTAGTAGTAGAAGTACTAGTAGTAGCAGGAGTTGTAGTAGTAGTAGCAGAAGTAATTATTGTTGTTGTGGTAGTAGTAGTAGTCATAGGTTTAACAATAGGAGTAGTAGTAGCCGTAGTAATAATAGTAGTACTAATAGTAATAGCAGTAGTAGTTGTAGGAGTAGGAGTAGTAGTAGTAGAAGTAGGAACAGAAGTAGGATTAATAGCAGAAGTAGTAGTAGTAGCAATAGCAATAGTAGTAGTAGCAGAAGTAGTAGCAGTTGTAGTAGTAGTAGTAGTAGTAGTAATGGGAGTTCTAGTAGTAGTAATAGGAGTAGTAGTATGAGAAGCTGTAGAAGTAGTAGCACAAGTCACTGTGATAGTAGTAGAAGCATTAGTAGTAGTAGTCGTAGCAGCAACAACAGCAGGAGTAGTAGTAGTAATAATAATAATAGTAGTTGTAGTACTAGTAGCAAGAATAGTAGTGGTTGTAGTAGAAATAGTAGTAGTTGTAGTGCGTGTATTAGGAGTAATAGTTGTAGTAGGAGTAGTAGTAGCAGTAATAGTAGTTGTAGTAGTCGTAGTAGTAGCAGTAATAGTAGTACTAGTAGTAGTAGTAGTAGTAGTAGTAGTAGAAGCAGTCATGGCAGTAGCAGCTGCTATAGCAGTATGACTACTAGTAGTAGCAGAAGTAGTTGTTGTAGTAATAGTTGTAATGGTAGTAATCGTAGTTGGAGTAGTAGTAGTAGGAGTTGTAGTAGGAATGATAGGAGTAGTAGTAGGAGTAGCGGTAGAAGTAGCAGCAGTAGTAGCAGTAATAGTAGGAGTAGTAGTAGTAATAGAAGTAGTATTAGTATTAGTAGTAGCAGGTAGCAGTGGGAGGAGGAGGTGGAGTAGTAGCAGTAGTAGTAGTAGCAGTAGTTGTACTAGCAGTAGCAATTGTAGTAGGAGTAGTTGTGGTAGTCATAGTATTAGTAATAGTAGTAGGAGGAGTGGTAGTTGTAATAGTATTAGGAGTAGTAGTAGGAGGAGGAGGAGGAGGAGGAGTAGTAGTAGTAGTAGTAGCAGTAGTAATAATAACAGTAATATTTGTAATAA
>RXID01021497.1:85820-141251 GCA_005019695.1 Trichopus zeylanicus subsp. travancoricus
AGTAGGAGTAGTTGTGGTAGTCATAGTATTAGTAATAGTAGTAGGAGGAGTGGTAGTTGTAATAGTATTAGGAGTAGTAGTAGGAGGAGGAGGAGGAGGAGGAGTAGTAGTAGTAGTAGTAGCAGTAGTAATAATAACAGTAATATTTGTAATAATAGTAGTATTTGTAGTCGGTGTATTAGGAGTAGTAGTAGTGGTAGTAGAAGTAGTAGTAGTAGTAATAGTAGTAGTAGTAGTAGTAGTAGTATTAGTAGTAGTAGTAGTGCTAGGAATAGTAGTTGTAGTAGGAGCAACAGTAGTAATAGTGGTGGTGGTAGTAGTAGTAGTAGTAGTAGTAGTAGCAGTAGTAGCAACAGTAGTAGTAGTTGCAGTAGTAGTTGGAGTAGTAGTATAGCGGTGGTAGTAGTAGTTGTAGCAATAGTAGCATTAGTAGCAGCAGTAGCAGCAGTAGTTGTTGTTGTAGTAGTAGAAGTACAAGTGGTATTAGTAATAATAATAGTTCGAGTAACAGTAGCTGTAGTAGTTGTTGTTGTCGTAGCAGTAGTTGCAGTAGCATTAGTAGCACTCGTAGTAGTAGTAGGAGTACTAGTAGTAGTTGTTGTAGTAGTAGTGGTAGCTCTAGTAGTAGTAGTTGTTGTTGTTGTTGTAGTAGTAACAATAGTACTAGTATTGGTAGTAGTAATAGTAGTAGTTTGTGTAGGTGTAGTAGTAGTAATAGAGGTAGTAGTAGTAGTTGCAAAAGTAGTACTAATAGTTGCTGTAGTGGCAGCAGTAGCAGTTGTAGTAGTTCTAATTGTTATAGTAGTTGTAGTAGCAATAGTAGTCGTAGTAGTAGTTGTCGTAGTAGCAGCAGTAGTAGTAGAAGTATTACTAGTAGAAGTAGTAGTAGCAGTAGCAACAATAGTAGTAGAAGTAGTAGCAGAAGTAGTCGTAGTTGGAGTAGTAGTTGTCGTAGCTCTAGTATTAGTTGCAATAGTAGTAGTAATAGTAGGAGGTGGAGTAGTAGTAGTAGTGCTAATAGTAGTAGTAGTAGTAGTAGTAGCAGTAGCAATAGTAGCAGTTATTGTAGCTATTGCAGCATTAGTAGTAGTAGTTATCGCAGCAAATGTAGTTTAATAGAACTAGTAGCAGTGGCAATAGCAAGGGAAGTAGTTGCGTTGTTGCAGTAGTAGTATTCACTGAAGTAGTAGTTGTAGTAGGTGTAGTTGTAGTAGTAGTAGAAGTAGTAGCTATAGTAGGAGTTGTAGTAGTAGTAGTAGTATTAGTAGTAGTAGTAGTAGTAGTAGTAGTAGTAGTAGTAGTAGTAGTAGTAGTAGTAGTAGTAGTAGTAGTAGTAGTAGAAGTAATAGTTGTAGTACTAGTGGTAGGAGTAGTCATTGGTTTAGTAATTGGAGTAGGAGTAGCTGTAGTAATAGTAGTAGCACTAGTAGTAGTAGTAGCAATAGGAGTAGTAGTAGTAATGGTAGTAGTAGCAGCAGTTGGAGTAGTAGTTGGATTAGCAGCAGGAAGTCGTAGAAGTAGCAATAGCAATAGTAGTAGTAGTTGTAGTAGTAGCAGCTATAGTACAGTACGAGTAGTTGTAGAAGTAGTAGCAATAGTAGCAGTAATGGTTGTAGAAGTAGTAGTAGTAGATGTAGCAGCAGTAGTTGTTGTTGTAGTAGTAGTAGTAATAATAGTAGTTGTAGTAGCAGTAGTAGCAATAGTAGCAGTGGTAGTAGTAATAGTAATAGTTATAAGAGGTGTATTAGGAGTAATAGTAGTAGTAGCAGTAGTAGTAGCGGTAATAGTAGTTATAGTAGTTGTAGTAGTAGTAATAATAGGAGAAGTGGTAGTAGTAGTAGTACTAGTAGTAGAAGTAGTTCTAGTAGTTGTAGTAGCAGTCGTCGCAGTAGCAGCTATAGTAGTAGTAGTACTAATAATAGTAGTAGAAATAGTAGTTGTTGTTGTAGTAGTAGGAGTAGTAGTAGTAGGAGTAGTTGTAGGAATAGTAGGAGTAATAGTAGTAGCAGTAGAAGTATTAGCAACAGTAGCAATAATAGTAGTAGTAGTAGTAATAGAAGTAGTAGTAGTAGTTGTAGTAGTATTAGTATTAGTAGTAGTAGTAATAGTAGTAGTAGTAGTAGTGGTAGCAGTGGTAGTAGTATTATTAGTAGTAGTGATTGGAGTAGTAGTAGGATTAGTCGTTGGTTTAGTAATAGGAGTGCGAGTAGCAGTAGTAAAAGTAGTAGTAATAGTAGTAGTAGTAGCAGTAGGATTAGTAGTAGTTATAGTAGTAGTAGGATTAGCAGCCGAAGTAGTAGAAGTAGTAGTAATAGTACCAATAGTGGTAGTAGCAATAGCAGTAGTAGTATGAGTAGTTGTAGAAGTAGTAGCAGTAGTATGAGTAGTTGTAGAAGTAGTAGCAGTAGTAGTAGTAATGGTAGTAGTAGTTGTAGTAGTAGTTTTAGTAGTAGTAGTAGTAGTAGTAGTATTTGCATTAGTAATAGTAGTTGTAGTAGTAGTTGTGGCAATAGTAGTTGTTATAGTTGTAATAGTAGTAGTTGTAGTTGGTGTGTTAGGAGTAATAGTAGTGGTCGCAGTAGCAGTAGCAATAATAGTATTTGTAGTAGTTGTAGTATTAGTAGTAGTTGTAGTAGTTGTGGCAGTAGCAGTAGTACTAGTAGTAGTAGTAGTAGTCGAAGTTGTAGTTGTTATTGCAGTAGTGGTTGTAGTAATAGCAGTAATAGTAGTAGTTGTTGTTGTTGTGGTTGTTGGAGTAGTAGTAGTAGGAGTATTAGTCGGAATAGTAGTAGTAGTAGTAGGAGTAGCAGTAGAAGCAGTAGCAGTCGCAATAGTAATAGTAGCAGTAATAGTAATAGAAGTAGTAGTAGTAGTAGTAGTAGTAGTAGTAGTAGTAGTAGTAGTAGTAGTAGTAGTAGTCGTAGGAGTAGAAGTAGTATTAGTAGTAGTAGTAGGGGCAGTAGCAGTAGCAATAGTAGCAAGAGCAGTAGTGGTAGTCATAGTATTGGTAATAGTAGTAGTAATAATAAGAGTTGTAATACTAATAAAAGTAGTAGTATTATTAGTAATAGTAGTATTTGTAGTAGGCGTATTAGGAGGAGGAGTAGTAGTAGAAGAAGTAGTAGTAGTAGTAATAATAGTAAAAGTAGTAGTATTAGTTGTTGTTATTGTTGTTGTGGTAGTAGTAGTTGTAGTTGTAGTAGTAGTAATAGTAGTAGAAGTAGTGGTACTAACCGTGGTAGTGGTAGTAGTAGTTCTACTAGTAGTAGTATCAACAATAGTGGTAGCCGAACTGGTCGTTGGTTGTAGAAGTAACCCTATGGGTAGTAGCAGTAGTAGCAGTCGTAGTAGTAATTGCTCAAGTAGTATTCGTTGCAATAGTATTAGTAATAGTAATTGTAGCCGCGATTGTATTAGTAGTTGTTCTAGCAGCGGAATCGATAGTAGCAGCAGTTGTAGTAGTTGTCGTAGTAGTAGTAGTAGTAATAATGGTAGTAATAGTAGTCATAGTGGCTGTCATTGTAGTGGTATTAGTAGCAACAGTAGTAGTAGTAGTAGCAGCAATAGTTGTATTTGTTGTAGTAGTTGTAGTAGTTGTGGTGATAGTGGTAATAGTAGTAATAGTTGTAGCTGTAGCAGTCGTAGTAGTAGTAGCATTAGTAGTAGTAGTTGAATTTGTAATAGCGGTAGCAGTAGTTGTCGTAGTTGCAGTAGTAATAGTAGCAGCAGCAGTAGCAGTAATAGTAGTAGAAGTAGTAGCAGTACTAGTAGCAGCAGTAGTAGTAGAAGTTGTAGTAGTAGTAGTAGAAGTAGTAGTAGTAGTAGTAGTAGTAGTAGTGTAGTAGTAGTAGTAGCGGCAAAAGTAGGAGTTGTAGTAGCAGTAGTAGTAGCAGCAATAGTAGTAGTAGTAGTAGTAGTAGTAGTAGTAGTAGTAGTAATATGACCAGTGGTAGTAGTATGATTGGTAGTAGTGCTTGTTATAGTTGGAAAAGTAGTAGTAGTAGTTATTATAGAAGCAGTAGCAGTATAGTTGCAGTAGTAGTGGTAGTAGTAGAAGTAGTAGGAGATGTAGCAATACTAGTAGTAGTAGATGTAGCAGCAGTAGCAACAACAACAATAGTTGCAGTAGTAGTTGTTGTTGTAGTAGTGGGAGTAGAAGTAGTAGAAGTTGTAGTAGTAGCAGTAGTAGCATTAGTAGTAGCAGCTATAGTTCAAGTAGTATTTGTAGTAGCAGTAGTAGTGGAAGATGGATTTGTTGCCATAGTAGTAGCCGAAGTAGTAGCAATAGAAGTTGTAGTAGCAACAGTAGTAGTAGGAATAACTGTAGTCATAGTAGTTGTAGCAGCAATAGTAGTAGTGGTTGTAGTAGTAGTAGTTGTTCCATTTACAGTAACAATAGGTGTAGTAGATGTAGTAGTTGTTGTCGTTGTAGTAATAGGAGTAGAAGTAGTGGTAGTAGTAATAATAGCAGTATTAGTAGTAGCAGTAGCAACAACAAGAGTAATAGTAGTCGAAGTAGAAGTGGGAGTAGTAGGAGTGGAAGTAGGAGTAGTAGGAGGAGGACCATTACAAGTAGAAGTAGTAGCAGTAGTAATAGAAGTAGTAGTCATTGTAGTAGTAGTAGCAGCTGCAGCTGTAGTAGTAGTGATAGTAGTAGTAGTAGCAGTAGTAGAGGTTGCAGTAGAAGTAGTAGAAGTTGAATTAGAAGTAGTAGAAGTAGCAGCTATAATAGTAGTAGAAGTAGTAGCAGTAATAGTAGTAAAAGTAGTAGTAGCAGTAATAGTAGTAGTAGTAGTAGTAGTAGTACAAGTAGCAGTAGTAGTAGTAATAATAGTAGTTGTAGCATTAGTAGTCATAGTAATTGTAATAGTAGTTGCTTCAGTAGTAGTAGAAATCATAGTAGTAGTAGTCGTTGTTGTTGTGGTTGTAGTAGTAGTATAATAGTAGTTATTGTTGTTGTTGTAGTTATTGTAGTAGTAGTAGTAGTCGTAGTAGTAGGAGAAACAGTAGTCGTAGTAGTAGTGGTAGTAGTAGTAGTAGTTGTTGTTGTTGTAGTAGTAGTAGTAGTAGTAGTAGTAGTAGCAGTAGCAATAGTAGTTGTAGTAGCAGTCGTAGTAGTAGTAAAGGTAGCAGCAGCAGTAGTGGTAGTAGTAGCAGTAGCAGTAGCAGCAATAGTAGTAGTAGTAGTAGTTCTTGTTGTTGTGGCAACAACAATAGTAGTAGTTGTAAGAGTAGCAGTAGTAGTAATTACAGTAGTCGTCGCAACAATACCAATAGATGTTGTTGTGTTGTACTAGTAGTAGTTGTAGTTGTTGTTGTTGTTGTAGTGTCAGAGTAGTAGTACAAGTAGTAGTAGTAGTAGTAGTAGTAGTAGTAGTAGTAGTAGTAGTAGTAGTAGTAGTAGTAGTAATAGCAGTAGAAGTAGTAGTAGTGGAAGTAGTAGTATTAGTAGCCATAGTAGAAGCAGTTGTATTATTAGAAGTAGTAGTAAACGTAGTAGTAGTTGTAGTTGTAGCAGCATCAACAGTAGCCGCAGCAGCAGCAGTAGTACCGACAGAAGTAGTAGTAGTAGACGTAGTAGCAAGAACTGTAGTAGTAGCAGCAGTAGTAGTCGTAGTAGTTGTACTAGTAGTAGTAGAAATAGTGGTTGTAGAAGAAGTAGGAGTGGAAGTTGTAGCAGCAACAATAGTAGTAGCAGTAGCAGAAGTAGTAGTAATTGTAGTAGTAGTAGTAGAAGCAGTAGGTGCAGTACTAGTAGTAGTAGGAATAGTTGTAGTAGTAGAAGTAGTAGCAGTAGCAGTAGTTGAAGTAGCAGTAATAGTAGTATAAGTAGTAGTAGTTAGAGTAGCATTACCTGTAGCAACGCAAATAGTAGTAGTACTAGTGGTTGTAGGAGTAGGAATAGTAAAACTAGTAATAGTAGTAGTAGTAAAAGCTTTAGCTATTGTAATAGTAGTAGTTGGAGCCCTAGTCGCATTAGTAGTATGGAAGTAGTAGTTGCAGCAGCAGTAGTAATTGTAGTAGTAATAATAATTGTAGTAGTAGAAGTCTTAGTGCCAGTTGCAGTAGTAATTAGAGTAGTAGTAGATGTTGTAGTAGCAACATTAGTAGTAGTTGTGGAAGTAGTTGATGTTGTAGCGGCAACAGTAGTTGGAGCTATAGTAGCAGCAGTAATAGTAGTAGAAGTGGAAGTAGTAGTTGTAGTACAACTTGTAGTAATAGTAGTAGTAGCAATAGAAGTAGTAGTAGTAATTGGAGTAGCATTACATGCATGAAACGATGTACTAGTAGTAGTAGCAGAAATAATAGGAGGAGTGGTAGTTGAAGTAGTAGTAGTACTTCTAGCAGTAGCAGCAGTAGTTGTAGCAGTAGTAATAATAATAGTAGTAGTAATAGTAGTAGTAGTAGTAGTAGTAGTAGTAGTAGTAGTAGTAGTCGTAGTAGTAGTAGTAGTAGTAATAGTAAAAAGAGTAGTAGTAATAGTTGTTGCAGGAGCAGTAATACTAGTAGTAGCAGCAGCAGCAGTAGTTGTAGCACTAGTAATAATAGTAATAGTAGTAATAGTAGTAGTAGTAGTAGTAGTAGTAGTAGTATTAGTAGTCGTAGTAGTAGTAGTAGTAGAGTAATAGTAGTAGGTCCCGTAGTACCAGTAGTAGTAGTAGTGGTAGCTGTAGTAGTAGTCGTAGTTGCAACAGTGCACTAGTAGCAGTAGTAGGAGTTAGTCGCAAGTACTTAGTAGTAGACGTAGTGGTAGTAAGAAGTTTGGTAGCAGCCATAGTGTAGTAGCAGTAGTAGTAGTCGTGTAGTAGTAGCAGCAAACAACTCTCAGTATGTTGTTGTTTGTAGTAGTAGTCAGATACTAGTAGTAGTAGAAGTTAGTCGGGGACGTTGTCGCAAACAATAGTAGTAGTTACAATAGCAGAAGCTGCAGTAGTAGTAGTAGTAGTTGTAATAGTAGTAGTAATAATAGTAGTAGTCGTAGTGGTAATAGTAGTAGCAATAGCAGTAGTGGTAGTTCTTAGAGTAGTAGTAGCAATAGTAGCAGTTGTCGCAACAACTGTAGTTGTAGTTGCACTAGGGGTAGCGGCAACAGCTGCAGAAGTAGTAGTGTAGTAGTAGTAGTAGTAGTAGCAGCAACAATCATAGTAGTAGTTGTAGGAGCAGCAGCAATAGTAGTAGCAGTAGTCGTAGCAATTGTAGTTAAAGTAGCACTAGTAGTAGCGACAACAGTAGCGAAAGTAGTAGTGTTGTTTTAGTAGTAGTAGTCATTGTAGTAGCAGTAGCAGTAGTAGTAAGTAGTAGTAGTTGTAGTTGTTGTAGTAGAAGTAGTAGCAGGCGTAGTAGTAGTAATAGTAGTAACAGTAGCAATAGTCGGAGCAATTGTAGTGGTAGTAGTTGTTATTGTTGTCACAGTAGAATTAATAGTAGCAATTGTACCAGTCGTAGTTGTGGTAGTAGTAGCAGAAGGAGTAGTAGTAGTTGTAGTCATTGTAGCAGCAGCAGTAGTAGTAGTAGTAATAGTAGTAGCAGTAGTACAAGTACTAGTAACAGAAGTAGTAGGAAAAGAAGTGGTAGTTGAAGTGGCTGTTGCAGAAGAAGTATTAATAGTATAAGTTTTAGCAGTAGAGTAGTAGTTGCAGTAGTTGCAGTGGTAGTAGTAATAGTTGCAGTATTAGTAGTTGCAGTACTAGTAGCAGTTGTAGCAATAGTAGCAGCAACAGTAGTAAGAGTAAAAGTACTAGTAGTTAAAGTAGTAGTAGTAGTAGTAGTAGTTGTTGTTGTTGTTGTTGTTGTAGTTACAGTAGTGGTAGCCGCAATAGTAGCAGTTGTAGTAGTAGCAGTAGAAATAGAAGTAGAAGTAGCAATAGTAGTAGTAGTAGTAGTAGCTACAGTAGCAGTAGCCATAATAGTAGCAGCAGCAGAAGTATTAGTAGTAGTAGCAGCAGGAATAGTAGTAGAAGTAGCAGTAGTAGCCGTTGTAGTAGTAGTAGTACTAGTAGCAACAATAGCTGTAGAAGTAGTTGTAGCAGTAGTGGTAGCAGTAGTAGTAGTAGAGCCAGTTGCAGCTGTAGTAGCATCGATAGCAGTTGAAGAGGTAATAGTAGTAGGTGTAGCAGCAGTCATAGTTGTACGAGAAGTAGTAGTTGTTGTTATTGTGGGAGAAATACTAGTAGTAGTAGTTGTTGTCGCAAGAGGAGTTGTCGTAGTAGTAGTCGTATGTGTAGTAGTAATAGTACTAGTAGCAATAGTTGTAATAGTAGTACTAATAGTAGTAATAGTAGTAGTAACAGTAGAAGCAGAAGTAGTAGTAGTAGTCATAGTAGTAGTCAAAGTTGTTGTATCTCTAGTAGTAGTGGTAGTAGTAGCAGTTGTAGTAGTACCAAATGCAATAGTACTAATAGTAATAGAAGTGAAAGTAGCACCAGTAGTACCAGTAGTAGTAGCAGTGGTAGTTGTAGTGGAAGTAGTAGTAGTAGTAGTAGTAGAAGCAGTCGCAGTATAGTTGTAGTGGTAGTAGTAAAAGTACTAGAAGTAGTAGGAGAAGTAGTAGTAGTTGTACTAGATGTATTGGCAACAGTAGCTACAATAGCAGTAGCACCAACAACAGCAGCAGTAGTAGTGTTAATTGCCATAGTAGTAGTAGTAGTAATAGTACCAATAGTAGTAGTAGTAATACTAGCAGTCATAGTAATGGTAGTAGTAGTAGTAGTTGTAGCAGTGGTATTAACCGTAGTTGTGGTCGTTGTAGCAGTAGCTATAGTAGTAGTAATCATAGTAGAAGTAGTAGTAGTCGGAAATGAAGTAGTAGTAGCAAGAGTAGTAGCAGTAGTAGTACTAGCAGCAGTAGTATTAGAAGTGTAAGTTCTAGTAGTAGTAGTTGGATTTGTAGTAGTAGCAGCAGCAGTAGCAATAGTTGTAGTAGTAGTAGCAGTAGTTGTTGTAGTAGTAGTAGTGGTGGTAGTAGTAGTAGTAGCGGTAGCAGTATTGGTAGTAATAACAGTTGTAGCAGTAGGAGTAGTATAACTAGAAGTAATATGAGTTAAAGTAATATTAGTAGTTTAATAGTAGTAGCAGTTGTTGTTGTTGTAGTAGTAGGGGCAGTAGTAGTAACAACAGTAGTAGTAGGGGTAGTAGTAGCAGTAGTAATAGAAGCAGAAGTAGTAGTAGTAGTAGTAGTAGCAGTAGTAGTAGTCGCAATAGCAATAGCCGTAATAGTAATAGTAGTAGTAGTAGCAGTAATAGCAAAAGTAGCAGTAGTAGCCATTGTAGCAGCGGTAGTACTAGTAGTAGCAATAGTTGTAGCAGTAGCAGTAGTTGTGGTAGTTGCAGTAGTAGAAGTAGCAACCGAAGTACTAGTAGAGGTAGTCGTAGCAGTAGTAGAAGCGGTAGCAGTATATGAGGTAGTAGTGGTAGTGGTAGCAGTAGTCGTACTAGTACGAGAAGTAGTAGTTGTTGTTATTGTGGGAAAAGTAGTAGTAGAAGTAGTTGTTGTGGCAGTTGTAGTTGTTGTAGTAGCAGTCGTAGTTGTAGTAGTAATAGTAGTAGTAGTAACAGTTGGAATAGTAGTAGTAACAGTAGTAGTAATAGCAGTAATAGCAAAAGTAGCAGTAGTAGCCATAGTAGTAGTCGTAGTTGTTGTATCTACAGTAGTAGAAGTTGCAGTTGCAAAAGCAGTAGTACTAATAGTAGTAGTATTGGAAGTAGTACCAGTAGTACCAGCACTAGTAGGAGTGGTAGTTGTAACAAATGTAGTAGTGGTAGTAATAGTAGAACTTGTAGTAGTATAATTGTAGTTGTAGTTGTAGCAGTAGTAGAAGTAGTAGCAGTAGTTGCAGCAACTGCAGTAGCAGTAGTAGTAGCAGTAGTTGCAGCAACAGTAGTAGCAGTAGTAGTGTTAATATCCATAATTGTTGTAGCAGTTTTACGAATAGTAGTAGTAGTACCAACAACAATAGTAGTAGTAGTAGTATCAGTAGTAGCTGCAGTAGCAGTAGTAGAAGTTGTAGTAGTAGAAGTAGTGCCAGCAAGACTAGTAGTTGAAGTAGCAGTAGTTATAGTAGTAACAGCAGCAGCAGTAGTCGTAGTAACAATAGTAGTAGTAGTAGTAGTCGTAAAAGCAACAGTAGTAGCAGTAGTTCAAGTAATAGTAGGGTTTAGGAGCAGTAGTAGTAGTAGCAGCAGTAGTAACACAAGTTGTAGCAGCAGCAGTAGTAGTAATAGCATTAGAAGTAGTAATATTAGTAGTAGAAGTAGAAATAGCAGCAGCAGCAGCAGTAGTAGAAGCTGTAGCTATAGTAGTAGTAGTAGTAGTAATTGTAGTAGCAAAAGTAGTAATAGTTGTAGTAGCAGCAATAGTAGTAGTAGTAGTAGTAGTAGTAGTAGTAGTAGTAGTAGTTGTAGTAGAAGTAGTAGTAGCAATAGCAGTAGTAGTAATAGTAGTATTTCTAGTAGTATCGCTAGTATTAGCAATTGTAATAATAGTAGAATTAGGATTAGTAGTAATAGTAGTAGCCGTAGTTGTATAAGCAGCAGTAGCAGTAGTAGTAGTAATAGTAGTAGTAGAAGTAGTAGTAGTAGCGGTCGTATAAGTAATTGTAGTGGCAGTAGTAGCAATAGCAATTATTGCAATAGTAGCAGTAGCAATAGGAGTTGTAGCCATTGAAGTAAAAAAAGTAGAAGTAGTAGTAGTGGAAGTAGTAGCAGTAGTAGCCATAATATTAGTAATAGTAGTAGTAGCCACGGTAGAAGCAGCAGCAGCAGCAATTGTAGAAGTAGAGGCAGTAGCAGTAGTTCTAGTAGCAGTAGTAGTAGCTATAGTAACAGTAGTAGTAGTAGTAACAGCAGAATTACTACCACTACTCCTACTACTTGTGCTACTACTATTACTTTTCCTACACCTACTACCACTATAACTTCTCCTACTGCGACTACTACTGCTTCTACTTTTACGACCACTGCTACTATTATTACTACTTCTACACCTATTCCTACTCCTGCTCCTACTACCGCTACTCCTAATCCTACTATTGTTGTAGCTGCTACTACAAATTCTACAACTGCTACTGCTGCTACTCCTGTAGCTACTTCTTCTGTTACTCCAACTACAACGACTATTACTACTACTTCTGCTAGTCTTCATACTACTAGTATTAATACTACTACCACTACTACTACTACTACTACTACGAATACTACTACTACTCTACTACTTCTATCACTACCTCAACTACTAGTACTAATACAATTACAACCACTTCTACGACTACTACTGCTACTAGAGCTACTGCTACGACTTCCAGTCCTACTACTACTGCTACTATTACTATTACTACAACTACTACTACTATTACTACTACTACTACTTGTCCTACTCCTACTACTGATACAACCACTACTCCTACCACCACTACTACTACTACTACTCCTCCTTCCCCTAATCCAACTCGTATTACTACTACTACAACTACTAATACTAAATTATGACTACTGCTGCTTCTGGTGTTTCTACAACTACTACTACAACAACAATTACTACTACTACTACTACTAATATTACTACTACTACTACTGTGACAATAACTATTACTCCTACTTCTACTGTTACTACTACTTAATATTATTACTACTTCTACTGCTATTGCTATTGCTATTGCTACTACTACCACTACTCCAACATCTACCACTACTGCTTGGGTTACTTCTACTACTACAACAACAACTACTACTACTACTACTGCTACTGCTACTGCTATTGCTTTAGCTACTACTACTCCTATTACTACTACTATGACTCGTATTACTGTTTCTACTACTATTACTACTACTACTGCTACTACTACTATTACAACAACTACTGCTAGTGCTAATACTTCTACTACTCCTATTTCTACTACTACTATTACTACTATTGCTACTCCTAATATTACTACTTCTTCTGCAACTACTACTACAACTAATATTGTTACTACTACTTCTACAACTGCTACTACTGCTACTACTACTACTACTACCACTACTACCGCCACTGCTACTGTGAGTACTAGAGTCACTACTACTACTCCTCCTCCTCCTACTACTACTACTACTACTATTATTACAATGACTTATACTGCTGCTACGATTACGGCTGCTACTCCTACGACTACTACTACGACTACTACTACTACTGCAGCAGTTGCTGCTGCTGCTGCTCCTACTACTTCTTCTACTGCTACTACTGCTACTAGTACTACTACTGCTGCTGCTACTACTACTACTACTGCTATTGCTACTCCAACTACTACTTCTACAATTACTATTGCTACTACTACCATGACTACTACTAAGACTACTGCTGCTTCAGCTACTACTACTACAATTACTATAACTACCACTATATTTCTGCTACCGCTACAACTACAACTTCCACAATGAGTAATAATCCTACAACTACTACTACTATTACTTCTACTACTATTAATATTACTACGACTATTATTGCTACTACTACTACTACTACTACTACTACAACCACTACTACTGTGACTACTACTACCACTACTACTGCAACTACTACTCCAACTACTACAATTAGTACTATTACTACTACAACTATTACTACTATTACTACAACATCTACTACCACCCCTACAACTACTGCTACAATGACTTCTACTACCGCTACTGCTACTTCTAGTACTACTACTACTACTACTACTACTCCGACAATAACTACTACTCGTACTTCTACTCCTACTACGTTTCCTTCTCCTACACGTATTACTTCTACTACTACTTCTCCTGCAACTACTACTACTGTTGCTGCTACTGTGACTACTTCTTCTACTACTACTACTAGTACTACTTCAATTACTTCTGTACTACTATTGCCACTACTGCAACTACTGCAACAAATACTACTAGTACAACAACAACAACTGCTACTACTACCACTATTACAACAGCTACAGCTACTACTCTCAGTGCTACGACCGCTACTACTACTTCAACTGCCACTGCTACTACTACTAGCACTGTTGCTTCAACTGCCACCGCTACTACTACAACTACTACAATTACTGCTGCTGCTGCAACTACTACTACTTATACTACTACTGCTACTATTACTACTAATACTACAACAACAACTACTACTGCTACTACTATTGCTACTATTACTACCACTTTTATTACTTCTACTTCTACTACTACTACCTCTGTTGCTACAATTGCTACTACTCCTACTAATACTACTGCTGCAACTACTAGTATTACTACTAATACTACTACTATGACTATTACTAATACTTCTACAACCACAAGTACGACTGTTACTACTCCTACTTCTGCTACTATTACTACTACCACCAGGACTACTACTAATACTACTACTGCTGCTGTTGCTGCTATTGCTACTACTACTACTACTACTAGTAGTAGTACTATAACTACTAATACTTCCACTATTGCCCAACTACTACAACTACCACTTCTGCTGCTATTACTATGACTACAACTAGTACTGCTACTCTTGTTGCTGTTGCTACTACAACTGCAACTACTTCTGCTGCTACAGCTACAACTACTACTTCTCCAACTACTACTACTGCTACTACTACTAGTACTCTAGCTACGACTATAACTTCTACTATGATGACTGCAACTACTACAGCTGCTACCACTACTACTACTACTTCTACTGCTGCTACTACTACTACTAGCACTACTACTACTATTACTGCTACTACTATCGCCGTACTATAACTCTACTATAGCTACTACAACTATTACTATTGCTACTAATACTGCTTCTACTACTACTACAACTATTGCTAATACTACTTTTGCTACTACTACCACTATAGCTATTGCAGCAGTCGCTGCTACTGCTACTACTACCGTAGCTACTACTACTATTGGTACAGCTACTACTGCTACAACTACTACTATTATAGCAACTACTACTACTACTACAACAACTAGTACCGCAACTGCGAATACTACTACTGCTGCTACTAATGCTATAGTTGCTGCTACCGCTACTACTACTACTATACCTACTTCTTATCCTTTTGCAACGACTGCTACTACTACAAATTCTTCTGCCAGTACTGCTACTACTTCTCCTACTACTAGTACTGCTACTACCACTACTTCTGCCACTACCGCTACTACCATTACTACTACCACTGGTACTACAACTACTACTCCTACTACTACTACTGCTGCTTCTGCTACTACAACTACTACTCCTTCTATTGCTACAATTATGACAACAACAACTGCTATTACTACTACTGCTACTACTACAACTACTATTGTTGCTATTACCATTACTACTACTACTGCAACAGCATGTACTGCTACCACCACTACTACTACTACTATTGCTACTACTACTACTCCTCCTCCTCCTAATACTACTAGTGCTACTGCTGCTGCTGTCGCTACTATTGCTATGACTGCTACTACTACTACTATTACTATTACTACTACTGTTCCTACAACAACTATGACTATTACTACTGCTACTCCTCCTGCTACTACTACTATTACTAGCATTACTACTACTAATGCTGCTGCTGCTACTACTGCTACTACTATTACGGATACTTCTACTTCTAACACTGCATGTACTACTACTACTACTACTTCAACTACAACTACAACTACTACTACAACTATTACCGCTACTGCTAATACTACTGCTGCTGTTGCTGTAGCTGCTACTGTTGTTGCTACCGCTACTCCTACTACTATACCTACTTCTTCTCCAACTTCTACAACTAGTACAAATATTACTACTGCAACTGCTACTACTACTACTACTACTACTACTACTACTACTACTACTACTACTACTACTACTAGTATTACTACTAGTACATCTACGACCACAACAACAACTTCTACTCCTACTACTGATGCTATTACTTCTACTCCTATTACTGCTGCTACTACTACTACCACCATCACTCCTACTATTACTACTACTACTAGTACGACAACTGCTATTGTTATTACTACTACCACTACTACTATTGCTACTACTATTATTACATCTACCTCTACTACCACTACTATTAGCACTATTACTACTAATGCTACTACTACTATTATGACTCCTACTACTACTCCTCCTACTATTACTGCCACTTCTACTATTACTACTACTAGTCCTACTACTACTACTACAGCTACTACTACCACACAACAACTACAACTATGGCAATTACTACTATTGCTACTACTACTACTACTACTGCGCCAGCTGATACTTCGACGGCTGCTACTACTGCTACAACTATTGTTACTACTACTACTCATGCTACTGCTACAGCTACTACTGCTACTTCCCCTACTACTAATGCTACTATTGCTAGTACTACTACCACTGCAGCTACTACTACTATAGTTACTACAACCACTACTACTACTTCTATTACTACGATTACTACTACTGCGACTACATCTCCCACTACCACTACTTGTACTACTACTTTCACAACTTCCCCTTCTACTACTATAGTTGCCACTACTAGTACTAGTACTACTACTGCAACTCCTATTGTTCCTGCTGCTACTGCTACCACTTTTCTTACTACTACAGCTACTAGTGCAACTACTACTACCACTACTGCTGCTACTGCTACTACTATTATTACTACCACTACTGCTGCCGCTACTACTGTTACTACTACTACTATTGCTACTACTACTAGTACTATTACTACAACTACTACTACTTCTTGAACTACCACTACTAGTATGATTTCTTGCACTACTTCGCTACGGCTGCTAGAGGTGCTACTACTATTACTGCTACTACTACTACTGCTGCTACTACTACTACAACTACTATTACTAATACTACTGCTACTACTACTGCTACTACTACTACTACTACTCTTGCTACCACTACTACTACTATTACTACCGCTACTAGTATTTCTACGACTAGAATAACTACTACAACTGCTACTAGTACCACTGCTACTGCAACTACTACTACAACTACTGCTACTACTACTACCGCAACAGCTACTGTAATTATAGCCACTAATACTACTAGTACTATTGCTTTTACTACTGGAACTTCGACAACTGCTACTACTACTACAACTATTGCTTCTACTACTACAGCTACTTCGACTACTACTACTACTATTACTACTATTGCTACTAATACCAGAGCTACTACTATGAGTACTACTATTGCCACTATGACTACAACTATTGCCACTACGACTACAACTATTTCTACTACTAATACTACTACTAATGCAACTACTACTACTGCTGCTGCTACTGCTACTACTTTTACTACTACTACCACTACTACTACTATTACTACAACTGCAACTACTACTACTCCTAATACTACTACTACTACTACTACTATTATTACTACTACTACTACTAAAACTACTACTGCTGTTGCTACAGCTGCTGCTACTACTACTGCTACTTTTACTGCTGTTACTGTTACTACAACTACTCCTACTACAACTATGACTACTACAACTACTACAACCACTACAACAACAACAACTACTACTACTTGTTAATGTTCCTCTTTTCCATTTATTGCAATTGTGTATAGAGAAAAATTAAAGAAATAATTCTGTTAATGATAAATCCAAAACAAATGAGGAGGACACCTCCTTTGGGGATAGTGATGATCATGACATTAATATTGATGATGATGCTTTTATGTCCAACCAAAATGAGCTATAATGTGAGGGACAAAAGAATTTCTTACGTTTGTATATTAATATGTATGCATCAAGTTGTATTTTAATATGTTAACTATTTTATTGTACTGATTTACAAGTCAAAATGGTTCACCCATAGAGACATATTGGGACTATCTAGGCCACCCTTGAGAATATGGAAATGGCGGAACTAGTGTTAGAGAATAAGTTCTCATTGGGTGTTGGTTCAAACTCAAATTCTAGTGGAGATAGCATGTTTTCCTTGGGCCATGGTTTGGAGAACCAAGATATAGACCATGGAGAAGGGTTGAACATTTAGTCTTCCATTAGCTCTGAGTTCCATATATCTATATAGTTATATTTATAATGTATGTTGCTTTTCAAGTTTGAGTGCCATGACTTTTATTAAATGACATAGGCCTAGCAAGCCTGTTAGTGTTTGGGGAACGGAGGGATACAAGCTGGAATTGACTACTAACCGATATGGCCAAATCATTGGTCCAAATTTAACAAAACTCACTACTTAGTTGGGTATCATGGCAAAGAATGGTAACAAATTACCATTGACTTATACTTATTAGTGAGCAATGTCAGAAGCAAACAGATAGAGGATCTGGAAAGATATCAAAGTAAAATTTCTACAGTGGTACAAATTTCTTATATTTTTTTGTTTGTATGTATGTTAACAACTTGGTTTTTCACTTTACAAGCGAATACAAACTTAGAGAATGATTGCAGGAAGTCCATAATATAAATGTTGGGAGAAAATGGAGAGATTGGAAAGTAAATGTGAAGAGAATGTATTTCACACCATTCAAGAACCAAATGAAGCAACTTACCATGCCTTGCTCGTCATCTAGTGTTCAGCTGGACCAATGGCCCCTTTTAGTGTAGTATTGGTAGATCTCTGATGTTTGGGTATCTATTGTCTCTCATTTTTTTACTCTATAAATATCATACATATTAATCTATTAAGGCAATGAGTACGATATTTTTTAATTTTTAGATAAAAAATCGAGAAAATATAAGATCTCGGAAAATATAAAAGATGAGTAATTCTCTAGGTTGCAAGAGGTATGCCCATCTGATAGCCGAGATATACTGATTGATGTACTACTACTGCTGCTACAATGACTGCTACAATGACTGCAACTACTATGATTGCAACTACTACTACTGCAACTACTCCTATTACTGCGACTACTGCCACTACTACTTCGACTACTACTGCAACTACTACTACTGCCACTACTACTTCGACTACTACTAATATTGCTACTCCTACTACTGCTAAATCTACTACCGCGACTCCTACTACTACTACTCCTCCTCCTCCTATGACTACTACTACTTCTACTACTACTACTTAACTACTGATCCTACTACAATGACTACTACTACTATGACCGCAACTACTACTACTGCTGCTACTCCTACAACTATTACTACTACTACCACTGTGACTACTACAATTACTACTTGTGCTACTACTACTACTACTACTACTACTCTGGCGACTACTACTACAATAGCAACAACTGCTACTACTACTACTATAGCAGCTACTGCTACTACTACAAGTGCTACGTGTACTACTACTACTATAACTACCACTACTACTACTGCTACTACTACAACTCCTACTACAACTGCTGCTACAGCGACTACTACTACTAATTCTATTGCGGCTACTACCGCTACTAGTATTGCTACTACTACTATGACTATCACAATTGCTACTACAGCTGCTACTACTACTTCTACTACTACCACTACTGCTCCTACTACTTCAGCTAATTTAGCTACTATTAATACTGCTACTGCTACAACTGCTACTACTATTGTTGTACAAAAACTATGACTATTATTACTACAACTACCACTTGTACAATTACTACTCCTACTACAACAACAACAACAACAACAACTACTACTATTACTTCTACTACTACTATTACTACTACCACTACAATTACTACTACTACTATTACTACTACTACTAGTACTACTGCTGCTATTATTACTACTACTATTACTACTATTACTGCTTCTATTGCTACTATTACCACTATTACTACTATTACTACTACTGCTACTATTACTACTACTATTACTACTACTGTTACTATTATTATTACTACACCTGCTACTATTACTATTACAACTATTATTGCTCCTACCACTACTACAACTACAACTACGACTACTGCTACCACTACTGCCACTGCTGTTACTACAACAACAACTACTACTATACTATTATTGCTGTTGCAATTCCCACTACCATTACTACTACTACCACAATTGTTGTCGCTACTGCTACTACAACCAGTACAGCTTCTACTACCACTACTACTACTTCTACAACTACTACTACTACTACAACTACTACAGCTACTGCTACTACTACTACTCATCCTACTACTATTGCTACTTCTGCTACTTCGGCTACAACTTCTACCACTTCTACTATTACAACCACTGTAGTTACTACTACTGTTACTGTTACTACTTCTCCAACTACTACTACCACTGCTACCACTACTGCCTCTTCTATTAATTGTAATATTACTACTACTACTACTTCTAATGCTCCAATTACAACTACAACAACAACTACTACTACTACTACAACTGCTTCTACTACTACTACTACTATTGCTCCTGCTGTTGCTGCTAGTACTACTACTACTCCTAATTCTCTTGCAATAGCTACTACTACACCTAGTACTACTACCACAACTACCACTCATACTATTACTCTTACTGCTGCTACTACGATTACTGCTACTACTTTTACTACTACAACCACCACCACTACTCCTACTATTGCAATTGCAACTGTTGTTACAACTGCTACAACTACTAATACAAACACTAATACTACTCCTACTACGACTCCTACAACAACAACAACAACTACTACTATTACTACCACTACTACTTCTACTACTACTACTAGGACTACTACTACAACAACAACTACTACTACTGCTTCTACCACTACAACAATTACTACTACTACTAATACGACAACTACTACAACCACTACTACTACTACAACAACCTCCACCACTACCACTACTACTACTACAAAAACAACATCTAGTACTATTACTACTACTACTACTACCATTACAACTAATACTACTACTACAACTACTACTACCACTATTACTACTACTACTACTATGACTAGTACTATTGCTATCGCTACACCTACTATTGTTTCTCTTACAACTACTACTACTACTACTATAACTACTACACCTACTATTGATTCTCTTACAGCTACTACTACTACTACTGCTATTGCTATAATTTCTACTACTACTACTGCCACTACCTCTGCAACTACTACTTCTAGTTCTACAACAGTGTCTGCTACTAATTATGCGACTATAAGTACTACCACTACAACTAATAACACTATTACTACTACTACCACTATTACTATAACTACTACTACAACTACTACTTCCCCTACTACAGCTATTGCAGCTACTACTCCTACTACTACTACTACTGCCGCTGCTGCTACTACTACTACTATTACTATAGTGGCTACAACAACTACTACTACTTCTACTACTGCTTCTACTGCTACTACTATTCCTAGAACTACTGCTACTGCTTCTGCTACTACTACTACAGCAACTACGACTGCTACGACTACCACTACAATTACTACTACTGCAACTACTACTACTGCTACTACCACTACCGCTACTACTGCTACCGCCACAACTATTACTACCGCTGTTGCTACTATCGCTACTACTTATACTTCTAATACTACTACCACTACTAGTGTTGCAACTGCTTCTACTACGGCTGCTACTATGGTTACTACTGCCACTACTACTGCTACTACTACCACTATTGCTGCCACTACTACTACTAGTAGTACTAAAACTACTCCTGCTATTGTTGCTGCCGTAGCTGTTGCTGTCGCTACCACTAATACTACTGAAATTGCTTTTGCTACTTCCACTACTACAGCCGCTACTACAACTTCTATACAGCAGCTACTACTGCTACTAATACTGCTTCTGCTACTACTACTACAATAACTTCTACTACTACTACTTCTGCTACTACTGTTACTTTAGTTGCTTCTACTTCTACTACTAATACTACTGCTGCTGCATGTACTACAACTAATATTGCTTCTACTACTATTGCAACCACTACTATTTCTAGTACAACTACTACTGCCGCTATTACAGCAGCTACTGTTGCCTTTGCTGTCGCTACTATTGCTACTGCTGCTGCCGTTGCCGCAGCTACTGTTGCTACTACTCCTGTCGCTGTCACAGCTACTGTTGCTCCTACTGTGAGTACTACTACCGCTACTACTTCTCAAAGTACTACTACTCCTACTATTACTACTTGTAGTACTACAATAACTAGTACTACTACTACTAATGACTCTACTACGACTACTACTACACTACTACTACTACTGCGGCTGCTACTAACTATTTCAACGACTATTAACTATTGCTGGTTGAGGCAGCTCTCGACTACTAGGACTGCTAAACATACATCCGTCGACTACTACTATAACAACTACGACTTCCTTCACTCGTACTACCACTACTACTACTCAACTAATAACGTCTACTACAACGTTATTACTACTTCTATCTACCACTACTACTACTATCTCAACTACCACTAAGATACGGCAAATTAATACTGCGACTACTAACTACTAATACTACAAACATACTACTCTTACTCTTACTACTACTACTCTTACTACTGCCACCTTTTACCCCAGACTACTTCTTTACGTCTACTACTACGACAACAATAGTACGACCCTATTACTACTGCACTACTACTGCTACTAATAATACAACTACTATTACCACTACTATTAGCTAACAACGTACTACTACGCAGGCTACTACTACACCTAGTCTACTCTACTCCTACTCACTACTTGAAACTATACTACTTCTGCTACTTTCTACTTCTGCTGCTGCTGCTGCCGTGCGTTGTTGCTACTATAACAACTACTACTAACCAGGGACTACTAACAATACTACTACTATGTGTGTTACGTACTAACTACTACGGACTACTACTACGGTTGCTGCGGCTGCGGCTACTACTAATACTGTTGTTTTGCTGCTGGCTGCTACTACTACGACTACTACAACACAAGCAAAATTACTTCGCTACGACTATTCCTACTACTACTAGTAGTACTGCTAGTACCACCACTGCTACTACTACTGCAACAACTACTACGACTATTACAATTGCTACAGTTACTACACTTACTACTCCTAATACTCCAACTACAACTTCCACTACTACTACTACAACTACTATTACAGCGATTGCGACTACTACTTCTGGTACTACTGCTACTACTGCTACTGCAACAAGTACTACTACTTCTGCTACAACTGCTACTACAACAACAACTACTTCTACTCCTAATACTCAAATTATAACTTTCACTATTACTACTACTACTATTACTATGATTATGACTACTACTGCTGACACATTTATTGCTACTCCTACTACAAGCATGGCTACTACAACAAATACTCAACGACTACTACTACAACAACAACAACAACAGTAGCAACAACAACAACAACAACAACAACAACAACTACTACTACTACTACTACTTCTACTACTAATTCTACTCTGACTACTACTACCACTATGACTACTACTACTAATATTACTACCCTAAATACAGCTACTACTACTGCTGTTGCTGCTGCTACTCCTACTACTACAATAATTGCTACTAGTACTTCTACTACTACTACTACTACTATTCCTAATATTCCAACTATAACTTCAACAATAACTACTAATACTTCTACTACGACTGCTGTTGTTGCTACTTCTACTACTACTACTACTACAACTTCTACTACTCCTACCACTACTGCTACTACTACTACTCCAACTAGAACACCTCTTGCTAATGCAACTACTATTACTACTCCTGCTACTACTACACGTATTACTACTACTACTCCTACTACTACAGAAACTACTTTTGATACTTCTACTATTACTACTTCTGCTGTTGCGATTGTTGCAACTAATACAACTGCTACTTCTAGATAACTAAAACTACTACTACTAATATTATTATTACTACTACTACTACTGCTGCTGCTACTATTACTACTACTACTACTATTACTAATACTACTACTAGTACTACCACTACCACTCCTACTAATACTACTACTGCTACAACTACTACTTCTCCTACTACTACTATTGCTACAACAACAACAACAACAACTACTACTACTACTATTACAGCAGTGGCTACAACTACTACTACTACTTCTACTTCTGCTTCTGCTGGTACTACTATTGCTAGAACTACTGCTACTACTTCTGCTTCTACTATTAGAGCAACTACCACTGCTATGATTACCACTATAATTACTACTACTATGACTACTACTACCGCTACTACCACAACCAGTACTACTGCTACTGCCACTACTATTGCTACTACTACTACTACTATCTCTACTACTCGTACTTCTAATACTACTACCACTACTAGTGCTGCAATTGCTGCTACTACGGCTACTATTACTGCTACTGTTGCCACTACTACTGCTACTATTCCCACTACTACTGCTGCTACTACTACTATTAGCACTAAAACTACTCCAGCTATTGTTGCTACCGTAGCTGTTGCTACTGCTATGACTAATACTACTACAACTGCTTTTGCTACTTCCACTACTACTGCTACTACTACGACTTCTATATAGTAGCTACTACTACAACTAATACTGCTTCTACTACTACTGCTACAATAACTACTACAGTTACTTTAGTTGCTTCTACTACTACTACTAATACTACTGCTGCTACAAGTACTGCAACTAATATTGCTTCTACTATTACTGCAACTACTATTATTTCTAGTACAACTACCACAGCTGCTACTATTGCAGCTAATCTTGCCTTCGCCATTGCCATTGTTGCTACAGCTGCTACCGCCGCCGCAGCTACTGTTGCTCGTGCTGTGAGTACTACTACCGCTACTACTTCTCAAACTACTACTACTACTGCTACTATTACTATTACTAGTACTAAAATAACTACTACTACTAGTAGTACAAAAACTACTACTACTAGTACTATTACTACTACTACTCCTACAGCTGCTGGTAATACCACTACCACTACTACTGCGACTGCTACTACAATTGCTACTTCTATTACTATTGCTGTTGATGCTGCCGCTACTACTACTATGACTCCTATATCTCCGATTACAACTACAACAACTACTACTCCTAACACTCATACTACCACCACTACTACTACAACTAATACTCCTACTACAACTATTATTACTTCTGCAATTGCTACTAATTTCTCAACTACTACTAATACTACTACAATCACTGCTAGTACTACTACTAATACCACAACTACTACTCCTACTACTTCTACTACTCCTACCACTACTTCTACTACTACTACTACAACTAGTACACCTATTACTACTTCTACTACTGCTGCTACTAATACTACAACTACTATTACCACTACTACTGCTCCTACTAATACTACTTTTGCTACTACTACACCTATTAATACTACTACTCCTACTACTACTAAAACTACTACAGCTACTCCTACTACTACTACTGCTACTGCTATTGTTGCTACTGTAAAAACTGCTACTACCAGTACCACTAATACTACTACTACTACTAATGTTGTTACTACTACTACTGCTGCTGCTACTCCTACTACTACTACTACTACAACAACAACAACTACTACTGCTACCACTATTCCTCCTACTACTACTAGTACTGCTACTACTACTGTAACTACTACTACTGCTATAACTGCCACTGCTACTACACTTACTACTCCTAATACTCCAACTACAACTTCCACTACTACTACTACAACTACTATTACTACGACTACAACTACTACTGCTGCTACTGCTATAGCAACAAGTACTACTACGTCTTCTACAACTGGTACTACAACAACAACTACTACTACTATTACTATGATTGTGACTACTACTACTGGCACATCAGTTGCTACTCCTACTACAAGCATGACTACTACAACTAATATTCAACGACTACTACTACTTCTACTACTACTACTACTACAACAACAATAATAGCAATAACAACAACAACAACAACAACTACTACTATTACTACTAATTCTACTCTGACTACTACTACCACTACGACTACTACTACTAATACGACTACTATTAATACTAATACTACTACCCTAACTACAACAACTACTACTACTGCTACTACTACTGTAGCTTCTACTCCTACTACAACAACAACTGCAATTACTGCTTCTACTACTACTACTACTATTCCTAATACTCCAACTATAACTTCAGCAATAACTACTTTGACTTCTACTACTAATACTACTACTTCTACTACTCCTACCACTACTGCTACTACTACTACTCCAACTAGTACACCTATTACAACTTCTACTACTATTACTGCTCCTGCTACTACTACACGTACTACTACTACTACTCCTACTACTACTGAAACTACTTGTGCTACTTCTACTATTACTACTGCTGCTATTGCGGTTGTTGCTACTAATACAACTGCTACTTCCAAAATAACTAAAACTACTACTACTAATATTGTTACTACTACTACTACTACAACAACTAATACTACTACTAGTACTACCACTACGACTCCTACTACTACTACTACTACAACAATAACAACTACTACTCCTACTACTATTCCTAATTCTACCACTACTTCTGCTACTGCCACTACTACCACTACTTCTACTCCTACTACTACTATTACTACAACAACTACTACTACAACAACAACTACTACTACTACCGCTACAATTGCTACTACTCCTCCTCCTCCTCTTTCTAATACTCCAACTACGACTTCCACGACTGCTACAACTAATACTGTTACTATGATTGCAACTACTACTTTTGGTACCATTGCTACTTCTACTTCTGTAATTGCTACTACCACTTCTGCAACAACTGCTACAACTACTACTTCTACTTCTCCTCCTAATACTCCAACTACAACTTCCACTATTGCTACTACTACTACTCCTCTTCCTTTGACTGTGACTACTACTATTGCTACTTCTACTGCTACTCCTGATACAAGCATGATTACTACAAATACTACTCAACTAGAACTACTACTTCTACTGCTACTACTACTACTACTACACCTAATTCTACTCTGAATACTACTAGTACAATGACTACTACTACTAATACAACTACTAATACAACTACTATTACTACTCCTACTACTACCCTAACTACAGCTAACACTATTGTTACTACTACGCTGCTACTGCTCCTACTATTACTATGACTGCTACTACTGGTTCTACTACTACTACTCCTAATACTCTAACTATTACTTCAAAAACAACTACTTCGACTACTACTACTACTACTACTACTACAACTACTACTACTACTACTACTACTACTACTACTACTACTACTACTACTACTACTACTACTACTACTACTACTACTACTCCAAATTCTCCTACGATAGCTGCTACTACTACTACTATTACTAATACTTCTACTGCTACTACCTTTACTACTACCACCACCACCACCAGAACAACAACTACTACTACAAAAATAACAACAACAACAACAACTATTACTACTCCTACCACTATACTACTACTAGTAAAACTATTACTACTCCCATTTCTACTACTACAACTGCTGATGCTGCTGCGACTGCTACAACTACTAATAATAATACTAATACTACTCCTACTATGACTGCTATTACAACAACAACAATAACAACAACAATAACTACTACAACTACTACTACTACTTCCTTTGCTACTGCTGCTACTACTACTACAACAACAATTGCTACTACTACTACTAATATGACAAGAATAATAACAACTAGTGCTACTACTACTACTACTACCATTACTACTAATACTACAACTACAACTTCTACTACTACTATTACTGCTGCTACTACTACTACTACTACTACTACTACTACTACTACTACTACTACTATCAGTATGACTAGTCTATTCCTACCCCTACACCTACTACTGCTTCTATTTTGACTAGTACTACAACTGCTACTACTACTATTCCTACTCCTATGCGTACTACTGGACTACTACTACTACAACTACCACTACTGCTACTACTACTACTATTACTGCTACTGCCAAAATAGCTACTACTACTACTATAACTACAACTATTACTACTACTGCTGCTATTGCTACTTCTATTGCTACTACTACAATCAGAATAACTACTACTACTCCCACTCCTCCTCCTACTCGTATGACTGCCACTACAACTACTCTAACTAATACTACTCATAATACTACTACTACTAGTGCTACCACTACTCCTACTTCAACTCGTACAATAATGACTTCTACTACCACTACTAATACTACTACTACAACTAGTGCAACTAGTAATACTGCTACTGCTGCTAGTACCACCATAACTACTACACCTACTTTTGCTACTACTGCTATGACTACTGCTTCTACTGCTATTGCTGTTACTACTACCGCGAAAACTACTCCACTATTACTACTACTATTGCTTCTACAATTATTATTGCCATTGTTACTACTACTACTACTCTTACGACAACAACAACTTGAACTTTTGCTGGTACTAATATTGCTAGCACTACAATTGCTATTGCAAGTACTAGTACTACTGCTGCAATGTCTACTACTACTACTACCAATACTACTACTATTGTTGCTGCTGCAGTAGCTACTACCACTACTGCTACTACTAATACTACAATAACTATTACTACTACCACTACTACTACTACTACTACTATTACTACTACTACTTCAACCACTACTACTACTACTAGTACAATAACAACTACTACTGCTCTTACTACTACTACTCTAGCTACTACTACTACTACTACTGCTGCTACTATCACTACTATGGCAACTACTACTACTACTACTACTACTACTATAGCTGCTACTACCACTACTACTAATGTTGCTGCTGCTACTACTACTAAAACTGCTGCTTCTCCTACTACTATTCTAGGACTACTATTACTACTACTACTACTCCTCCTACTACTATAGCTGCTATTACTACTACTACTAATGTTGTTGCTGCTATTACGGCTACAACTACAACTTCTACTACTACTCCTGCTACTATTAATGTAACCAGTACTGCTGCAACTAATACTAGTACTACTACTACTACTATTACTACTTCTATTATTATTAAAACTACTACTATTGTTGCTACTACTTCTATAACTACTACTTTTGCTGGTACTACAGCTACCACTTCCACAACAGCAACCGCAAATACTAGTACCGCTGCTGTAATGAGCCCGCTACTATTGCTACTGCGACTACTACTACAATAACTACTACTACTTTTGCTATTGTTGTTACTGCTATTGCTACTACCACTACTATTGCTACTACTAATCTTGCTAGTACTAGTATAACTATTACTACTATTATAGCTACTACTATTGTTGTTGTTGCTAGCATAACTATTAGTACTACTACTAATAGCACTATCACTACCACTACTACTGCTTCTACTGCTACTACTGCTATAATATCTACTACTACTACACCTAATTCTACTCTGACTACTACTGGTACAATGACTACTACTACTAATACAACTACTAATACAACTACTATTACTACTCGTACTACTACCCTAACTACAGCTAACACTACTGCTCCTACTACTACTATGACTGCTACTACTCCGAATACTCCAACTATTACTTCAAAAACAACTACTTCGACTGCTACTACTACTACTACTACTACTACTACAACAACTACTCCAAATTCTCCTACTATAGCTGCTACTACTACTACTATTACTAATACTTCTACTATTGCTACTACCTTTACTACTACCACCACCACCACCAGAACAACAACTACTACTACAAAAATAACAACAACAACAACAACTATTACTACTCGTACCACTAGACTACTACTAGTACAACTATTACTACTCCCATTTCTACTACTACAACTGCTGATGCTGCTGCGACTGCTACAACGACTAACAATAATACTAATACTACTCTTACTATGACTGCTATTACAATAACAATAATAACAACAACAATAACTACTACAACTACTACTACTACTTCCTCTGCTACTGTTGCTACTACTACTACAACAACAATTGCTACTTCTACTACTAATATGACCAGAATAATAACAACTAGTGCTACTACTACTACTACTACCATTACTACTAATACTACAACTACAACTTCTACTACTACTATTACTGCTACTCCTATTACTACTACTACTACTACTACTACTACCAGTACGACTAGTCTATTCCTACCCCTACACCTACTACTGCTTCTATTTTGACTAGTACTACAACTGCTACTACTACTATTCCTACTCCTATGCATACTACTGGACTACTACTACTACAACTACCACTACTGCTACTACAACTACTATTACCGCTACTGCCAAAATAGCTACTACTACTACTATAACTACAACTATTATTACTACTGCTGCTACTGCTACTTCTATTGCTACTACTACAATCAGAATAACAACTACTACTCCTACTCCTACTCCTACTCGAATGAGTGCCACTACAACTACTCTAACTACTACTACTCATAATACTACTACTACTAGTGCTACCACTACTCCTACTTCAACTCGTACAATAATGACTTCTACTACCACTACTAATACTACTACTACAACTAGTGCAACTAGTAATACTGCTACTGCTGCTAGTACCACTATAACTACTACACCTACTTTTGCTACTACTGCTATGACTACTGCTTCTACTGCTATTGCTGTTACTACTACTGTAAAAACTACTCCACTATTACTACTACTAATGCTTCTACTATTATTATTGCCATTGTTACTACTACTACTACTCCTACGACACCTACAACTTGAACTTTTGCTGGTACTAATATTGCTAGCACTACAATTGCTATTGCAAGTACTAGTACTACTGCTGCAATGTCTACTACTACTACTACCAATACTACTACTATTGTTGCTGCTGCAGTAGCTACTACCACTACTGCTACTACTAATACTACAATAACTATTACTACTACCACTACTACTACTACTGCTATTACTACTACTACTAGTGCAATAACAACTACTACTGCTCTTACTACTACTACTCTAGCTACTACTACTACTACTACTTCTGCTGCTACTATCACTGCTATGGCAACTACTACTACAACAACAACAACAACAACAACAACTACTACTACTACTACTACTACTACTACTACTATAGCTGCTACTACCACTACTACTAATGCTGCTGCTGCTACTACTACTAAAACTGCTGCTTCTCCTACTACTATTACTAGTACTACTATTACTACTACTACTCCTCCTCTTACTACTATAGCTGCTATTACTACTACTACTAATGTTGTTGCTGCTATTACGGCTATAACTACAACTTCTACTACTACTACTGCTACTAATTAATGTAACCAGTACTGCTGCAACTAATACTAGTACTACTACTACTACTATTACTACTTCTATTATTATTAAAATGACTACTATTGTTGCTACTACTTCTATAACTACGACTTTTGCTGGTACTACAGCTACCACTTCCACAACAGCAATCACAAATACTAGTACCGCTGCTGTAATGAACACTCTAGTATTGCTACTGCGACTACTACTACAATAACTACTACTACTATTGCTATTGCTGTTACTGCTAATGCTACTACCACTACTATTGCTACTACTAATCTTGCTACTACTACTATAACTATTACTACTATTATAGCTACTACTATTGTTGTTGTTGCTAGTATAACTATTAGTACTACTACTACTAGCACTATCACTACCACTACTACTGCTTCTACTACTAGTACTGCTATAATATCTACTACTACTACTTTTTCTACTGCTACTACTACTGCTACTACTGCTATAATTTTTACTACTACTACTGCCACTTCTGTTTCTACTTTTGGAACTACTACTTCTTGTTCTACAATAGTGTCTTCTGCTACTTATGCTACTACCACCACCACCACCACTACTACTACTACTAACAATATCACCACTACTACTACTGTTATTGTTACTATAACTATTACCACTACTACTATTGCTACAACTAATACTGCTACTAGAACTACTACTACTATAACTGCTACTATTTCTACTACTAACACCACATTTGTCGTTATTTATGGTACTACTTCTACTACTACAACTACTACAATGACTATTACTACCAAAACTTGTAGTAGTTGTTGTTGTTATAGTAGTAGTAATTATAGTAGTAGTAGTAATGATAGCAATTTTAATAGTTATTATTGTAGTAGTAATAGTAGTTATAACAGTAGAAGTAGTAGTAGCAGTAGAAGAAGTAGTATGATTTGGAATAGTAGTAGATGTAGGGGTTGGAGTTGGAATAGTAGTAGTGAAAGTAGTAGTCATAGTAGTAGTTGTAGTAATAGAAGTAATAGTAGCAGTAGTAGTAGTAGTAGTAAGGGGAGGAGGAGGAGTAGTAGGAGTAGCAAAAGAAGTAGTTGTAGTAGTAGTGGTAGTAGTGTTAATAGACGTAATGGTAGTTGCTGTTGCAGTAGTAGCAGCACTTGTAGTAGTAGTTGTAGTATTAGTGTAGTGGTAGTAGCTATATTAGTGGTAGTACATGTAGTAGTAGTAGCAGTAGTAGCAGTAGTAGTTGTAGTAGTAGTAGCAGTAGTAGTAGTGGCAGTAGTAGCAGAAGTAGTATCAAGAGTAGTAGTGGAAGTAGTTGTAGTTGTTGTAGCAGTTGTAGAAGTAGTTGTAGAAGTAGTTGTAGTAGCAATAATATAAGTAATAGTAGTGGTACTAATACCAGTAGCTGAAGTTATGGCAGAAAATATTTTAGGAGTAGGATTGGAAATAGTAGCAGTAGTTGTTGTTGTAGTAGTAATAGTAGTAGTAGTAGTAGTAGTAGTAGTAGTAGTAGTAGTAGTAGTAGTAGTAGTTGAGGTTGTAGTAGTAGTAGTTGTTGTCATAGTAATGGTAGTAGTGGTAATAGCAGTAGTGGTATTAGTAGTAGAACTAGTAGCAGTAATAGTAGTTGACGTAATAGTATAAGTAGTTTTAGTAGTAGCATAGTTGTTGTAGCAATAGTAGTAGGAGGAGGAGCAGAGGTGGTGGTAGTAGTTGCAGTAGTTGCAGTTGTAGTTATTATACTAGTAGTTGCATGAGTGTAGTAGTAGTTGTAGTAGTGTATTATTATTAGTTATTGTAGAAGCTGAAGCAAAATTAGTACTGGAAGTTGCAGTCGTAGTAGTAGTGACAGTTGTTGTTGTTGTAGTAGTAGCAGCAGCAGTTGTTGTAGTTGTATTAGTAGCAGTAGTAGTACTAGTAGGAGTAGGAGCAGCTAAAGTAAGAGTAGTAGTAACAGCAGGTGTTGTAGTAGTAGTAGTAGTAGTAGTAGCAGTCGAAGAAGTAGCAATAGTAGTAATACTAGTAGTATTAGTAAGAGTAGTTGTTGTAGCAGTAGGAGTACTAGTAGTTGTAGCAGTAGTGGTAGCAGACGTAGTAGTCATAGTAGTAGTAGTAATAGTAGTAGTAGCAGCAGTAGTAGTAGTGGTAATAGTTGGTGTATTTGCAGTAGTAGTAGTAGTGGTAGTAATAATCATAGTAATAGTAGTTGATGTCAGAGTTGTAGCAATGCTTCTAGTAGTAGTAGTTGTAGAAGTTTTATAGTAGTAGATGTATTAGTTGTAGTAGAGGTAGTAGCAGTAGTAGCTGTAGTAGTTGTCGCAGGAGGAGTAGCAGGAGTAGTAGTAGTAGTACTAGTAGCTGGAATAGTAGTAGTACTACTAGTAGTTGTAGTAGTAGTCAAAGTAGTGGTTGTAGTAATAATAGTTGCTATTGTTGTTGTGGTAGTAATATTAGTAGTAGTAGTAATAGTAGTAGCAGTAGTAGTAGTAGTAGAGGTAGTAGTAGCAATAGTAGTAGTAGTAGTAGTACTAGTAGCTGTGGTGGTACGTGTATTGATAGTTGTAGTTATTGTAGGAGGAGTCACAGTATTAGTGCAAGAAGTACTTGTAGATGTTGGAGTAGTAGTAGTAGAAGTTGTATTAGTAGTTGCAGCAGCAGATGAACTAGCAGCAGCAATAGTAGTACTAGTAGTTGCAGCAGCAGCAGACGTACTAGCATTAGTGTCGGTAGAAGTATTGCTCGAAGTAGTAGTAGGAGCAGCAACACAAAAAGTAGTAGCATTAGTGGCGGTAGTAGTATTACTAGTAGTAGTAGGAGACGCAGCAGCAGTAGTATTAGTTGTTGTTGTAGCAATAGTAGTAGTAGGAGTAGTAGTAGTAGTAGTCGCGGTGGTGGTAGTAGTAGTGGTAGTAGCAGTAGTAGTAGTAGTAGCAATAGTAATAGCAGTAGTAGGAGTAGTGGCAGTAGTGGCAGTAGCAATAGCAGTAGCTGTAACAGTAGTAGTAGCAGCCGCAGTACTTGTAGTTGGAGAAGTAGTAGTAGTCATGGTTGTAGCAGTAGTAGTTGTTGTTGTAATAGTAGTAGTAGCAGAAGTAGTAGTAGTAGTAGTAGTAATAGTAGTAGTTCAAGGTGTAGTAGTAGCAATTGTAGTAATCGTAGTAGTATTAGCGGCAACAACAATAGAAGTATTAGTGTAGCAATTGTCATAGTAGTAGTAGTCACGGTAGTAGTAGTAGTAGTAGTAGTAGTAGTAGTAGTAGTAATTATAGTAGTACTAATAGTAGTTGCAACAGTAATAGTAGTTGCAGTTATTGTTGTACTAGTAGTAGCAGTTGCAGTAGTACTAGTTGTTGTAGTTGTAGTGGGGGTAGCAGTAGTAGCAGTAGTATTAGTAGCTAAAGTAGTAGTAGTAGTAGTAGCAGTAGCAGCGGTAGTAGTAGGAGAATTAGTTGTAGAAGCAGTAATAATAGTCAAAGTATTAGTAGAAGAAGCCATTGTAGCAGAAGTAGAAGTAGTAGTAGTAGGAGCAGTAGTATTAGTAGTCGCATTAATAATAGTCATAGCAATAGTTGTAGTAGTTGTAGTTGCAAAAGTAGCAGTAATAGTAGTAGTAGTAGTAGTAGTAGTAGTCGTGATGGTGGTGGTGGTGGTAGTAGTAGTAGTACTAGTAGTAGTACTGGTACTAGTAGTAGTAGTAGTACTAGTAGTAGTAGTAGTAGTAGTAGTAGTATTAGTAGTAGTTGTTGTTATTGTTGTAGTAATAGTAGTAAAAGTAGTAGTAGTAGTAGTAATTGTAATAGTAGTAGTAATAGTAGTAATAGTAGTAGTGGTAGTAGTAATAGTAGTAGTTGTAGTAGTAGTAGTAGCAAAACTAGTAGCAGCAGTAGTAGTAGATGTAGCAGTTGTTTGAGAAGTAGTAGTAATAGCAGAAGCAGAAATTATAGCAGCTGTAGCAGTATTAGTGATAGTAGTAGTTGCAATAGTATTAGTAGCAGAAGCAGCAGTAGTAGTAGTATCAGTAGTGGTAGTAGCTGTGGTGGTAGTAGGAGAAGTAGCAGTAGAAGCTGTAGAAGTTGTTGAAGTAGAAGTAGTAGTAGTTGTAATTGTAGTAGAAGTAACAATTGTTGCACAAGTTGTAGTAGTTGTAGTCGTAGGAATAGTCACCGTAATAGTAGTTGCAGCAGTAGTGGTAGAAGTTGTAGCAGAAGTAGCAGTTATAGTATTTGTAGGTGTCATAGCATCCGTAGTAGTAGGAGAAGAAGTAGCAGAAGTCATAGTGGTATCAGTAGTAGTAGAAGTAGTAGTAAGAGCATCAATAGTAGTTGCTGTAGTAGTAGTAGTAGTAGCAAAAGTAACAGAAATAGTAGTAGTAGTTGGAGTAGTAGCAGAAGTAGTAGTAGTAGTTTTAGTAGTAGGAGTAATAATAGCAGCAGTGGAAGTAGAAGTGGTAGTAGTAGTTGTAGTAGTAGCGATTGAGGTAGTAGTGGTAGTAGAAGTGGGAGCTTTTGTAGTTATGGTAGTAGCAGTCATAGTAGTAGGAGTAATAGTAGCTGTTGTCGTCGTAGCTATGGCATTGGGAGTTCTTGTATCAATAGTAGTAGTTGTTGGATCTATATTAGTAGACGTTGTAATAGTAGCAATCGTGGAACTAGCAAAAAGTAGCAGTAACAGTAGTAGTGGGAGTAGTAGTAGTAGTAGGAGAAGCAGCAAAGTTGTAGGAGTAGCAGTTATAGTAGCAGTAGTTGAAGTAGTAGTAGTAGTAGTAGGAGTACTTTTAGTCGTTGTTCTCGAAGCTATAGTTGGAATAGTAGCAGCAGTTGTAGAAGTAGGAGTAGTAGTTGTTGTTGTAGCAGCAACAACAGTAGTCATAGTAGCAGCAGTTGTATTAGTAGTAGGGTCAGTAGCAGTAGTATTAGTAGTAGGGGTTGTAGCAGTAGTATTGGTTGTAGCAGCAGTACTAGCAGTAGCAGTAATAGCAGTTGTGGTAGTAATAGTAGTATTAGTAGCAGCAGCAGCAATTGCAATAGCAGCAGCAGCAGCAGTAATAGTAGTAGTAATAGTAGTAGTAGTAGTAGTAGTAGTAGTAGTAGTAGTAGTAGTAGTAGTAGAAGTAGAAGTAGTAGTAGAAGTAGCAGTAGTAGTAGTACTAGCAGCAGTAGTCATAATAGTAGGAGAAGTAGCAGTAGGAGTAGCAACAACAGTAGCAAACGTAGTGGTTGTAGTAGTAGTAGTAGTAGTAATAATACTTGTAGTAGTACTAGCAGTAGCAGTAGTAGTAATAGTACTAGTAGTAGTGGTGGTAGTAGTAGTAGTAGTTGTTGTTGTTGTAGTAGTAGTAGTAATAGTAGCAGTAGTAGTAGTAGTAGCGATAATAGTGGTAGTAGCAGTAGTAGTAGCAGTAGCCATAATAGTAGTAGTAGCAGTAGTAACAGTCGTAGTAGTTGTTGTAGTAGCTTTAGTAGTAGTAGAAATTGTAGTAGAGGTAGCAATAGCTGCAGAAGTAGTAGTGGTAGTAGTCATGTCAATCGTAGTAGTTGTAGTAGTTATTGTAGTAGTAGTAGCAATAGTTGTAGAAGAAGCAGTAGTTATAGTAGCAACAGTAGCAGCAGTAGTAGCAATAGCAGAACTTGTAGTTGTTGTAGTTGTAGTAGGCGTAGCAGTAGCAATGTTAGTAGTTGTAGTAGAAGAAGTAGTTGTAGTAGTAGTTATAGTAGAAATAGTAGTTGTAGTTGTAGTTGTAGCAGTATTAGTTGTAATAGTACAGTAGTAGTAGTAGTATTAGTGATAGCACCTGCAGCAGCAGCAGCTGTAGTAGTAGAGTAGTTCAAGTATTAGAAGTAGTCATCTTAGTAGTAGTCACAGTTGTAGTTGTTATTGTAGTAGTAGTCGTAGCAGCCGTAGTAGTCGTAGAAATCATAGTAGTTGTAGTAATTGTAGCGGTTATAGTACCAAAAGTTATAATAGCAATAGTAGTAGTTGCCATATTACTAGTAGTGGTATAAGTAGTAGCAGTACTAAAAGGAGCAGGAGCAGTAGCATTAGGAGTAGCAGTTGTAGTCGTAGTAGTAGTAGCCGTAGTTTTAGTGATAGCAGCAGCAAGAATAGTAGTATTAGTAGTAGTAGTAGTAGCAATAGTAGCATAAGTAGTAGTATTAGTAGTAGTAGCAGTCATAGTAGAAGTAGTAGTAGTAGTAGCATCAGCAGCAGCAGCAGCAGTAGTAGTAGTTGTAGTCGTAGTAGTAGTATTAGTAGTAGTAGTAGGAGGAGGAGGGGGAGTTGTAGTATGAGTAGCAGTAGCAATATTAGTGCGAGTAGTTGGAGTAGTAGTAGTAGCAGCAACCGTAGCAGCAACAGCAGTAGTAGCAGCAGCATTAGCTGTTGTAGAGTAGCAACCAGAACTGGAGTTATAGTAGTAGTGGTAGTAGTATAAATCATAGTAGTAGAAGTAGTTGTAATTGTAGGACTAGTAGAAGTAGGAGTAGGAGTAGTATTTATAGCAGTAGAAGTAGTAGTAGAAGTAGCAGCAGCTGTAGCTGAAGTGGTAGTAGTAGTAGTAGTTGTTGTTGTTGTTGTAGTAGTAGTAGTAATAGTAGCAGCAGTAGTAGTAGTAGTAGTAGTAGTAGTAGTAGTAGTAATAGTAGGAGCAGTAGCATTTGTTGCAGTAGTCGTAGTAGTAGGAGTGTTTAGAGTAGTAGTATTAGTATGACTAGTAGTAGTAGTACTAATAGTTGTAGGAGACATAGTAGTAGTTGGAGTAGCTATAATTGTAGTAGCTATAGTAGTAGTAGTAGGAGTGTAGTAGTTGTGGTAATTGTTGGACTAGTAGTCGTAGAAGTCATAGGAGTGCTAGGGTAGTACTAGTAGTAGTAGCATTAATAGTAGTAGCAGTAGTAGCAATGGTAGTTGAGGGAATAGGAGTTGTAGTAGAAATACCAGTAGCAATAGTAGTAGTAGTAATAGTAGTTATAGCAGTAGTTTCAGTAATAGTTGTAGTAGTAGTAGTCATAGCAGTTATTGTAGTAGTTGTTGTAGTAGTAGGAGTAGCAGGAGGAGTAGGAGTTGGAGTCGTAGTGCTAATAGTAGTAGTAATAGTAGCAGTAGCAGTAGTAATAGTCACAATAGCAGCAACAGAAACTACAGTAGTAGTGGTTGGAAGAGTAGTAGTAGTAGCAGTAGTAATAGTCGTAGTAGTTGTAGTAGTAGCTTTAGTAGTAGTAGAAATTGTAGTAGAGGTAGCAATAGCAGCAGAAGTAGTAGTGGTAGTAGTCATGGCAATCGTAGTAGTTGCAATAGCAGCAGTCGTAGTAGTTGTTGTAGTAGTAGTAGCAGTAGTTGCAGTAGTAGTAGCAGTAGTTGCAGAAGCAGCAGTAGCTATAGTAGTAGCAGTAGTAGCTATAGTAGCAATAGTAGAACTTGTAGTAGTAGTACTAGTAGTACGCGTAGCAGTAGCGATGGCAGTAGTTGTAGTAGAAGAAGTAGTTGTAGTAGTAGTTGTAGTTGTAGTTGTAGCAGTATTAGTTGTAATAGTACGGTAGTAGTAGTATTAGTGATAGCAGCAGCAACAGCAACAGCTATAGTAGTAGGAGTAGTTCAAGTATTAGAAGTAGTCATCTTAGTAGTAGTCATAGTCGTAGTTATTATTGTAGTAGTATTAGGAGCAGTTGTTGTAGTAGTTGTCATAGCAGCCGTAGTAGTCGTAGAAGTCATAGCAGTTGTAGTAATTATAGCCGTTGTAGTAGCAGAAGTTGTAATAGCAACAGTAGTAGCTGCGATATTACTAGTAGTGGTATAAGTAGTAGCAGTACTAGAAGGAGCAGGAGCAGTAGCAGTAGGAGTAGCAGTTGTAGTCATAGTAGTAGTAGCCGTAGTATTAGTGATAGCAGCAGCAACAATAGTAGTAATAGTAGTAGTAGTAGTAGCAGTAGTAGCATAAGTAGTAGTATTAGTAGTAGTAGCAGTCATAGTAGTAGTAGTAGTAGTAGCAGCAGCAGCAGTAGAGTAGCTGTAGTAGTAGTAGTAATAGTAGTAGGAGGAGTTGTAGTAGGAGTAGCAGTAGCAGTATTAGTACGAGTAGTTGGAGTAGTAGTAGCAGTAGCAGTTGTAGCAGCAATAGCAGTAGCAGTAGCTGTAGTAGGAGCAGCATTAGCTGTTGTAGTAGTAGCAACCACAACTGGAGTTATAGTTGTAGTTGTAGTCGTATAAATCGTAGTAGTAGAAGTAGTAGTAATTGTAGGACTAGTAGAAGTAGTAGTAGGAGTAGTATTTGTAGCAGTAGAAGTAGGAGTAGAAGTAGCAGCAGCTGTAGATGAGTGGCAGTAGAAGTAGTAGTAGTTGTTGTTGTTGTAGTAGTAGTAGTAATAGTAGTAGTAGGAGTAGTAGTAATAGTAGTAGTAGTAGTAGTAGTAGTAGTACGAGCAGTAGCAGTTGTTGCAGTTGTCATAGTAGTAGGAGTGTTTAGAGTAGTAGTATTAGTGTGACTAGTAATAGTAGTAGTAATAGTTGTAGGAGACATAGTAGTTGTTGGAGTAGCTGTAATTGTAGCAGCTATAGTAGTAGTAGTAGGAGGAGTGTAGTAGTTGTGGCAGTAGTTGGAGTAGTAGTCATAGAAGTCGTAGGAGTCTTAGGTGTAGTACTAGTAGTAGTAGCAGTAGTAGTAGTAGCAGTAGTAGCAATGGTAGTTGTGGGATAGGAGTTGTAGTAGAAGTACTAGTAGCAATAGTAGTAGTAGTAATAGTAGTTGTACAGTAGTTTCAATAATAGTAGCAGTAGCAGTAGTTTAAGTAATAGCTGTAGTAGTAGTTATTGTAGTAGTTGTTGTAGTAGTAGAAGTAGCAGGAGGAGTAGGAGTTTGAGTAGTAGTGCTAATAGAAGTAGTAATAGTAGCAGTAGTAGCTGTAGTAATAGTCACAATAGCAGCAACAGAAACTATAGTAGTAGTGGTTGCAAGAGTAGTAGTAGTAGTTGTTGTAGTAGAAGTAGTAGTCAAAGTAGTAGTAGGAGTAGTAGTAGAAGTAGTAGTAGGAGTGTTACTCATAGTAGTACTAGCAGATGTAGTAGTAAAAATCATAGTAGTGGTACTTATGAAAGTATTGGTTGGAGTAGTAGTAGTTATAGAAGTAGTTATAGTTGTAGTAGTAGTAATAGCACTAGTAGTAGTAGTAGTGGTAGTGGTAGTTGTAGAAGTACTAGTAGCAATACTAGTAGTAGTATAAGTAGTAGTAGTAGTAGTAGAACTAGTAGAAGTAGTAGCAGCAGTAGTAGTAACAGGAGTTTTAGTCATAGTAGTAGAAGTCGTAGTAATAATAGTAGTAGTACTAGTAGTACTAGGAGGAGGAGGAGTAGTAGTAGTAGTAGTTGTTGTTGTTGTTGTTGTAGTAACAATAGCAATAGTAGGAGCAGCTGTTGATGTAGTAGTAGTACTAGTAGTAGTAGTAATAGTAGAAGAAGTAGTAGAAGTAGTAGTAATAATAGTAGTTGTATTAGTGGTAGTGGTAGTAGTAGTAATAACAGTAGTAGTAGTAGTGGTAGGAGAAGTACTAGTAGTAGGAGTGGCCATAGCAACAAAAGTAGCAGAAGTATTAGCTGCAATAGCAGTAGTAGTAGTAGTAGTGGCAGTAATAGCAGAGGTCATAGTAATAGTAGCAGAAGCTGTAATTGGGGCAGTAGTACTACTAATTGGAGTAGTAGTAGCAATAGGAGTAGTGGAAGTCGTAGTCGTAGCAGTAGAAATGACAGTAGTAATAGTAGTAGAAGTAGTAGTAGTTGTAGTAGTAGTTGTAGTAGTAGTAGGAGTAGTAGTCGTTGCAGTAGTAGTAGTAGCGTAGGCAGTAGTAGTAACAGTAGATGTAGTACTAGTAGTAGTAGTAGGAGGAGGAGTAGGAGTAGTAGTAGTAGGAGGAGGAGTAGTAGTAGTAGGAGTAGTAGTAGTAGTAGTAGCAGCAGGAGTAGTAGAAGTAGTACTTGTAGTAGTAGTTGTTGTTGTCCTTCTTTTTGTTGTAAAAGTAGTAATGGTCATTGTAGCAATAGTAGTAGCAGTAGAAGTAGAAGAAGTAGTAGTAGTAGAAGAAGAAGTAGAAGTAATAGTAGTATTAGTAGCAGCAGTAGTAGTAGTCGCAATAGTAGGAATACTTGAAGTTGTAGTAGTAGTAGAAGTAGTAGTCATGGTAGTAGTACTAGTTTCCAATGTAGCAGTAGTACTAGAAGTAGAAGTAGTAGTAGTTGTAGTAGTAGTAGTAGCCATAGTAGTAAAGCACTAGCAGGCGGATTAGGTGTAGGGGTAGGAGTAGTAGTAGGAGCTGTAGTAGTAGTAGAAGTAGGATTAGTAGTATGGGTAGCAGCAGAAGTAGTAGCAGTAGTACTAGAAGTAGAAGTAGTACTAGTAGTTGGAGTAGTAATATTAGCAGTAGTAGTGGTTGTAGTAGTTTTAGTAAAAGTAGTAGCAGTAGTAGTAGTAGTAGTAGTAGAAGAAGTAGTTGTAGTAGCAGCAGTAGTAGTAGTAATAGCAGTAGTTGTAGAAGTAGTAGTTGTTGTAGTAGTAGTAGTAGTTGTTGTTGTTGTTGTTGTAGTGCTAGTAGTAGTAGTTGTTGTTGTTGTTGTTGTTGTTGTTGTTGAAGTAGTAGTAATAGTAGTATTTGCAGTAGTAATAGTAGTAATAGTACGACTAATAGTAATAGTTGTAGTAGTAGTAGTACCAGTACTAGTACTAGTACTAGTACGAGTAGTAGAAGTAGTAGTAGCAGTAGTAGTAGTAGCAGTAGTTGTAGAAGTTGTACTAGTAGTAGTAGTAGTAGTAGTAGTAGAAGTAGTAGTAGTAGTTGTTGTTGTTGTTGAAGTAGTAGTTGTTGTTGTTGTTGTTGTTGTTGTTGTTGTTGTTGTTGTAATAGTAGTAGTAGTAGTAGTAATAATAGTAGTAGTAGTAATAGTAGTAGTAGTAGTAGTAGTAGTAGTAGTAGTAGCAGTAACAGCAGACGGAGTAGTAGTAGTAGTAGTAGCGGTAGTAGTAGTAATGGCAGTAGTTGTTGTTGTTGTAGAAGTAGTAGTAGCTGCAGCAACAGCAACAGGAGGAGGAGTAGTAGTAGTAGTAGTATTGGTTGTAGTAGTATTAGTATTAGTACTAGTAGTAGTAGTAGAAGTAGTATTGGTAGCAAAGGTTATTGTAGTAGTAGGAGGAGGAGGAGTTGTAGATGTAGTAATAGTAGTTGTTGTAATAATAGTAGTGGTATTAGTAGTAGTCGTAGTAGAAATAGTAGCAGGTGGAATAGTAGTAGTAATAACTGTAGCAGCAGTAGTAGTAGTAGTACTAGTAGCAATAGGAGTAGTTGAAGTAGTAGTAGTAGTGGTAGTAGTAGTAGGTGTATTAGCAGCAGGAGTAGTTGTAGCACTAGTAGGGGTAGTAGTTGCATTAGTAGTTGTAGAAGTAGTAGTAGTAACAACATTAGTAGTAGTTGTAGTAGGAGTAGTAGTTGTAGCAATAGGGGTAGTTTTGGTAGTTGTGGTAGTATTACTTGTAGCAATTGTAGTAGTTATTGGGGTAGTAGCAGTGGTAGTAGTAATAGTTGTAGTGGTAGTGTAGAAGTAGTAATAGAACTAGTAGCAGAAGTAGTGGCAATAGTAGTAGTATTAGTAGTAGTAGTGGTTGTAGTGGTAGCACTAGTTGTAGAAGTAGTGGTATTAGTAGTATTAGTAGTACTAGTAGTAATATTAGTAGTTGTTGGAGTAGAAGTAGTGCTTGTTGTATTTGTTGTGGTAGTAGTATAATAGTAGTAGTAGTAGTAGTTGAAGTAAAGGTAGTAGCAGAAGCAGTAGTATTAGTTGTTGTAGTAGAAGTAAAAGAAGTACTAGTAGTAATCATAGTAGTAGTAGTAGCACGAGGAGTAGTAGTAGTAGTAGCAATTGTAGTCATATTATTAGCAGCAGTAGTAGTAACGATAGAAGTAGTAGTTGTTGTAGATGTGGTTGTAGCAGCAGAATTAGTTGTAGTTGTTGTAGAAGTAATCGACGTAGAAGTAGTAGCAGTAGTAGTAGCAGCAGGAGTAGTAGTAGTAATAATAGTAGTAGTAGTAGTAGATGTAGTAGTAGTAGTAGGAGTAGGAGGAGGAGGAGGAGGTGGAGGGGTAGGGGAGAAGTATTAGTTGTAGAAGTAGTTGTAGTAGCAGTTGTAGCAGTAGTAGTAGAAGTAGTTGTAGTAGTAGCAGTAGCAGTTGAAGTAGTCATATCAGTCGTAGTAGTAAGGGTAATAGCACTAGCAATACTAGTTGTTGTTGTACTAGTAGTAGTTGTTGTTGTTGTTGTTGTAGTACTAGTAGTAGTGGCAGTAGTAGCAATAGTAGTAGCAGTTGGAGAAGAAGTAGGAGTAGTAGTAGTAGTAGCAGTAGTTGTAGTAGTCGCAGTAGTTGTCGTAGTAGTCATCGTTGTAGTCGTAGCATTAGTTGGAGCAGTTGAAGTAATAGTAATATTAGTAGCAGCTGCAACAATAGCAGCAAGAACAGTTGTAATTGTTGTAGTAGTAGCAGTCTCAATAGCATTAGTAGTAGTAGTAGGAGCAGTAATAGTAGCAATAGTAGTTGCAGCAGTAGTAGAAGTAGCAGTCATAGTAGCAGGAGTAGCCGCAGTGGTTGTAGTTGTTGCAGTAGAAGTATCAGTAGTAGTCGTTGAAGTAGTAATTGTTGTAGTAGTAGTAGTAGTAGTCGTAGCGGTAGTCATAGTAGAAGTATTAGTAGTAATTGTAGCTATAGTAGCAGTGGTAGTTGTAGTAGCAATTGTAGTAGTAGTAGCAGAACTAGTAGTAGCTATAGTAGTAGCAGTCGCAGTAGTAGTAGTAGTAGCAGTAGTAGGAGTAGTAGCAACAACAATAATAGTTGTAGTAGCAGAAGCAGTAGTAACAACAAAAGTAGTTGTAGTAGCAGTAGTAGTTGTAGGAGTAGTAGTATTAGCAATATGAGTAGTAGTAGCAGTAGTGGTAGTAGTAGTAATAGTAGTACTAAGAGTAGTATTAGTAGTAATAGTAGTAGTTGTTGTAGTAGTAGTAGTACTAGTAGTTGTAGTTATAGTAGTAGTATAGTAGTAGTAGTAGTAGTAGTAGTAGCACTAGAAGTAGTATTAGTAGCAATAGTAGCAGTAGTAGCAGTTGTAGTACTAGCAGTAGAAGTAGTAGTTGTAGTAACCATAGTTGGAGTAGTTGCAGGAGTAGTAGGAGTAGTTGTTGTTGTTGTTGTGGTCGTTTTAGTAGTAGTAGTAGCAAAAGTAGTAGTAGTAGCAGTCGTAGATGTAGTTGTAGAACTAGTAGCAGTAGTAGTAGCAATGATAGTAGTAGAGGTAGTAGTAGTAGTAGTAGTAGTAATAGTGTTGGTAGTAATACTAGTAGTTGCAGCCGTAGTTTTAGTTGGAGTAGCAATGGTTATGGTGACAAAATTAGTAGCAATAGTAGCAATAGTAAGAATAATAGTACTAGTAGCAGTAGTAGTAGTTGTAGGAGGAGGAGGAGGAGGAGTAGTAGTAGTAGCAGTAGTAGTAGTAGTAGTAATAGTAGTCGCAGGAGTAGTATAAGTAGTAGTAGTAGCAGCAGTGGTAGTCGTAATAGTAGTAGCAGTGGCACTAGTGGTAGCTATAGCAGCAAGGGGAGTTGCAGTAGTAGGAGTACAAGTAGTAGTAGCAGTTGAAGTATTAATAGCAGTTGTCGTAGTAACAGTAGTAGTAGCAGTAGCGTTAGTGGTAGTTGTAGAAGTAGTCCCAGAAATAGTAGCAGTAGAAGTAGTTGTAGTAGTAGGAGGAGGAGGAGAGGTAATTGGAGTAGTAGTAGTAGTTGTGTAGTGTTGGTAATACTACTACAACTACTACTTCTGCTGCTACTACTGCAACTATTTCTATGGTTGTTGTTGCTACTTCTACAATGACAACTACTACTGAGGCTACAACTATTACTTCTACCAGTATGAATACTACTATTGCTGCAACTACTTAGGCTACTAATACTACTACTACAATTAGTACTACTTCTACTACCACTACTATTGCTACTACTAGTACTATTGCTACTACTAGTACTATTACTACTGCTGCTGCTACTACTACTACTACTACTACTACTACTATTACTACTGCTACTACTACTACTAGCACAACTAATACTGCTGCTACAACTACTACTAGTACTACAATTACTACTGCAACTACTACTACTGCATTGTCGGCTACTGCTACTACTACTTCTACTATTACTTTTGCAACTACTACCACTATTGCTACTACTGCTACTACAGTCTCTACTAGTACTACAACTACTATCACTACTACTTTTGCTACTACTACTACTGCTATAATACTGCTACTACTGCTGCTACTACTACTACTTCTACTGCTGCTACTACTACTACTGATACTACTGCTTCTTCTACCACTAGTGCTACTAATACTACTATTACTATTACTACTACTACTATTGTTGCTGCTGCTGCTTCAACTGCTACTATTACTACTATCCCAACTGCTACTACTGCCACTACTACTATTGTTGCTACTTCTTCTACTACTATTACTACTACTACCTATCCTACTATTACTACTACTACTGCTACTACTACTATAGCTAGTACTTCGGCTGCTGCTTCTGCAACTAATACTATTTCTACTACTACTGCTATAATTACTATTGCAACTACTACTTCTACTACTTCTGCTACTACTACTCTTTCTACCAACACTACTACTACTCCTGCTATTGCTAATACTATTGTTGTTGCTACTGCAACAACAATAACAACTACTACTACAACGACCACTACTACTATTTCTACTACCACTACGACTACACCGACTACAGATACTTCTACTACTGCGGCTACTACTATTGTTGTTGCTACTGCAGCTACTATTGTTACGATGAGTACTACTACTACGACTTCTGCGACAACAACGACAACTTCTTCTATGACTACTACTAGTATTACTGCTACTGCTACTGCTACTACTATAACTGCTACTGCTTCTACTACTATTACTAAACTATGACTACTACTACTACTACTGCGACTACTACTACTACTGTTGCTACTGCTACTACTACTCTTATTCCTCATATTACTATACCTATTATAACTAATACCGCTACTACTACTACTACTATTACTCATATTACTACTACTATTGTTATAACTACTACTAATAGTACTTCCGCTACTACTATCATTGCTACTTATACTTCTACTACTACTAATACTGCTACTACTGCTACTATAACTTCTACTACTACTACTCTAACTACAACTACTACTAGGACAATTACTACTACTGTTACAACAACAACTATTACTACTACTTCTACTACTCTTATTACTTCTACTACTACTGCTATTATTGGTGCTTCTGATACCAATACTACTACTACTACTAATACTATGGCTAACACTACTACTACTATTACTTCTACAGCTACTACTATGATTACTACTAATACTAATCCTTCTACGACAACTACTATCATTACTACTATCACAACACTACTACTACTACTACTATTGCTACTGCCGCTATTACTTCTACTATCACTATAACTGTTGTTGCTCTTTCTGTTATTGCTACTAATACTTTTACTACGACAATAGCTTCTACTACAGCTACCACTTCAATTAATATTAATACAATTTCTACTACTAGTAGTACTACTTTCTCTACTACTACTACAACTTTTACTACTGCTAATACTACCACTACAACTTTGACAACTACTACTGCTGCTACTACTACTACTACTACCACTACTACTACTGCTACAATTGCCACTACATCTACTATTGCTACCACTACTGTTGCTACTGCTGCTGCAACTACTACTACTACTACTACTACTGCTACTGCAACTACTACTACTACTACTGATACTGCTACTGCTACAATTTCAATAACAACAACTACTGCTGCTACATCTACAACTTCTACTACTGCTACAATGGGTACACTACTACTACAACTATTGTTACCACTACTAATACTACTTATAAAACTACTACTACGGCTACAACTACTGTTATTGCTACTGTTGCTACTGCTACTACTACTACTACCACTACTACTGCTCCTACTACTATACAACTACTACTGCTACTGCAACTACTGCTACTACTTCTGCCACAATTGCTACTATTACTAATACTTCTACTACTACTGCTACTACTGCTACTGCTGCTGCTGCTGCTACTGCTACTTCTACCACTAATGTTGCTGTTACTACTGCTACTTCTACCACTAATGCTGCAAATACTACTACTACTACTGCTACTTCTACCACTAATGTTGCTGATACTACAACTACTACTACTACTGATGCTGCTACTATTGCTACTGTTACTGCTTCTTCTACTACTACTACTACTACTACTACTTGTAGTAGTATTATTGCTGCTACTACTTCTACTACTATTACTCGTACAACTTATCCTACTACTACTACTACTGATATTACTACTACTTCTACTACCACTTCTGCTGCTTCTACTACTAATACTATTTCTACTACGACTACAACTGTTGCTACAGCCACTACTACTAGTACTGCAACTACTGCTACTACTGTTGTTGCCACTGTTGCTAATACTACTATTACTACTATGACTCCTCTTCCTCCTCCTACTACTGCTACTACTACTACTACTACAACAACAACAACAACTACTACTACTATTAACACTACTACTGCTACTGCTACTACTACTGCTACTACTACTACTACTAGTATAACAACTTCTACATTTGCTACTACTACTGTTGCTACTCCGACAGCTACTACTATTGCTGTTGTTGGCGTTATTACTACTACTACTGCTGCTGCTGTTGCTGCTACTCCCGCTACTACTGCTGCGACTACCACTACTACTATTGCTACTGCTGCTACTACTACTACTATGATTACTTCGAATACTATTGCTGCTACAACTACTACTACAAATGCTGCTGCTGCTACTGCTAGTTCTACCATTGCTAGTACTAGTACTACTGCTGCTACTGCTACTAGTACTACTATTGCTGCTGCTAATTTCACTACTCCTACTGCAACTATAGCAACTACTGTTATTGCTACTACAACAACAATAACTACTATTGTTACTATTGCTACTATTTCTACTGCAAACTATTACTACTACTACTACTACTGATACTAAAATTGTTGCTACTACTAATACGACTACTACTGCTATTTCCATTACTACTACTGCTGCAACTGCTACTATTATTACTATTAATAACACTTCTACTACAACTACTACCACTACTACTACTGATACTTCTATTGCTACTACTACTACTACTACTATTACCACTTGTACTAGTGCTACTGCCGCTACTACAACAACACCTATTACTACTATAACTACTACTACTGCTCCAACCAATACTCCTGCTACTACTACTACCACCACTTCTACTACTATGATGCTTACTACTGCTACAACTACTGCTACTACTACAACTACTATTGCTACTACTACTTCTACTATTGCTACTTCTGCTACTATAATTACTATTCCCACTACAGCTTCAGCTAATACTACTACCACAATAGCTACAACTACTAATACTTCTACTACTACTACTATTGCAAATACATCTGCTATTACTGCTCCTATTCTTCCAACTAATACTAATACTACTACTATTACTACTACTCCTACTACTACTACTACTACTATTACTACTACAACAACTACTACTACTAATACTACTACTACTACTACTACACATACTACAAGTACTACTATGACCACTACTACTACTACCGCTACTACTACTTCTACTATTACTACAACAACTACTACTGCTACTACTACTTTGACTACTACTACTGCGACTACTACTACTACTACTACTACTACTACTACTACTACGACTACTACTACTACTACTACTACTACCTACCACCACCACCTCAACTACTACAACTACTATTACAATAACTACTATTGCTAGTACTACTTCTACTACTGCTACTTCTGCTACTATAACTACTATTCCGACTACAACTTCAGCTAATACTACTACCACAATAGCTACAACTACTACTACTTCTACTACTACTACCATTGCAAATACATATGCTATTACTGCTCCTATTCTTCCAACTAATACTACTACTACTACTACTACTACTACTACTGCTACTACTACTACTACAAGTACTATTGCTACTAGTACTACAACTTCTACTACTACTCATACTGAACTACTACTATGGCCACTACTACTACTACTACTACTACTACTACCACCACAACTATGGCTACTACTAGTTCTACTTCCGCTAATACGGCTACTACCATAACTACTACTACTACTACTATGACTGCTACTACTATGACTACTACTACTACTGCCACTCCTACAACTATTATTGCTACTACCTCTGTGATGAGTACAACAACTATTGCTGCTGCTACTACTACTACTTGCACTACTACTACTACTCCGGCTACAACTACCCCAACTACAACTATAACAACTACTACTATAGCTACTACAACTACTACCACAAATGCTTCTTGTACTACTACTACTATAACTACTTCTACATCTACTACTACAACTACTACTACTGTGACTACTGTTACTACTGCTACTCCTACTACAACAGCAACTATAGTGACAATTATTACTAATTCTATTGCTGCTACTACTACTACTACTATTTCTACTTCTACTACTACTATCACTACTGCTACTACTACTACTTCTACCACTACCACTATTTCTACTACCACTCCAGCTACTCCAAGTATTATTACTACTATAGTCGCTGCTACTACTACTACTACTGTTGCCACTGCTACTCCCATTGCTGATACAACAACTACAACTACTATTACTACAACTACTACTTCTACAACTGCTACTAACACTACTACTACTAATATTACTCCTTGTACTACTGCTGATACTACTGCCACTGCAATTACTACAACTACTACTACCACTACTACTGCTACTATTACTACTACTATTACTACTACTACTACAATTGCTACTATTACTACTGTTACTACTACTTCTACTATTACTACTACTGCTACTATTACTACAACTATTACTACTTCTATTACTACTACTATTGCTACTACTACTACGATTACTCTTACTATTACTACTGCTACTACTATAACTATGGCTACTACTACCACTACTGCTACTACAACTACTGCTACTACTATACAACTACTGCTATTACTGTTGCCGCAACCACTACCATTACTACTAAAATTACTATAGCTACTGCTATCACTACAGCTACTACAACTACTACAGCTACTACTACCACTACTACCGCTTCTACTACTACTACTGCTTCCACAACAACAACAACAACTACTACTACTCATACTACTACTACTTCTCATGCTACTACTGCTACTTCTGCTACATCTACTACAACTACTACTACTTCTACTATTACTACTACTACTGTTATGGCTACTGCTACTGCTGCTACTTCTCCTACAACTAATATGTCTGCTACTGCTACTACTTCTACCAATAATAGTAACACTACCAAAACTAATACTATTGATACTGCTACTACTACTAATACTAATACTACTACAATATCTTCTGCTAGTACTACTACAACTACTACTACTTTTGCCATAACTACTGCTATTAGTATGACTACTGCTCCTACTACTACTATCACTACTGCTGCTACTGTTTCTGCTTCTTCTACTACTACTACTACTACTATTACTAATGTTGTTACTACTACTGCTACTATTGCTACTACAACTACTACTTCGCCGGCTACTACTACTTCTGCAACTACTACTACTAGTCTTACTACTACTACTATGAAAATTGCCGCAACTATTGCTATTACTACTGCTAGAACTATAACTACAGTAACTACCAGTACTACTACTACTATAAGTGCTACTACTACTTCTACTACTACTCCAGCTGCTGCTGCTGCTGCTACTACTACAGCTACTAACACTTCTACCACTACTACAATTGTTGCTACAACAACTACTACTACAACTATTACAACTGCTCATACTAATACTACTTCTGCTACTACTACAACTACTACTAACACAGCTACTACTAATACTGCTAATATTACTACAACTACTACTTCTACTACCGTTACTACTACTACTTCTACAACTGCTACTATTGCTACTTCGGGTATAACTACTACTGCTACTACAAATACAACAACAACAACTACTACTACTGTTATTACTACTACTACTACTATTACTACTACTAACTACTACTACTACTACTACTACTACTACTACAGCTACTTCGGGTGCTACTATAATTGGTACTACTACTACTACTTCTGCTGCTGCTACTTCGGGTACAACTACTACTACTGCCACCACTACTACTACTACTACCACTACCACTTCTACAAATGCTACTACTACTACTGTGAACACTACTACTACTGCTCCCACTGCTGCTACTACTTCCGCTACACCTACTACTACTGCTTCTACTACTATTACTACTCCTACTACAATTACTACTACTACTGTTACTACAACTACTACTACTCCTACTGCTGCTACTTTGGGTTCTTCTACTACCACTGCCACTACTACTACAAATACTACTATTGCTACTTTGGACACTACTACTACTCCTCCTACTGCTACTACTCCTACTATTGCTATTACTACTACTACTAGATCTATTAATACTAGTACTACTACAGCCACCACAACAACTACTACTACTTCTAATACTACTAGTACAACTACTTCTACTGTTACTACAAATACTTCTACTACTACTAGTACTACTATTACTACTACTATTGTTACTGCTATCGCTACTACTACTACTACTACTTTTGCTACCACTAATTCTACTACTACAATAATGACTCTTGCAACAACTACTTCTACTATGACTACTTCTGCTACTTCGACTGCTACAACTACTACTACAACTACTACTACCATAGCAACTACTACTACAACTAATACTTATGCTACTACTATTACCATAGTGGCTACTACTACTACTACTACTACTATTTCTACTGCCTCTACTACAACTAGTGCTGCAACCACTACTATTACTACTACTACTACTACTATTACCTCTACTACAGCGACAAGTACTATTACTATTACTACTACTGTTACCACTAGCACTACTACTACGGCTACTGCTACTGCTACTGCTAATACTCGTACTACAACAACAACAACTACTACTTCTACTACTACTAGTACTACTTCCACTATTACTACTCCTATTACTACTACTACTGCTACTACTGCTACTATAGCAATAGCTACAGCTATTATCCCTGCATCAACTTCTGCTATCGCTAATATGCCTACTGCTGCTATAGCTATCACTATTACAACTGCAACTACTACTACTACTGCTACTAATATTATGACTTCTATTATTACTCCTACAACTGCTACTACTACAACTTCTCCTCCTACAACTAATTCTACTACTACCACTGCATCTACTACTGCTACTATTACTCGTAGTACAACAACAACAAATACTATTTCTATAAGTACTACTTCTACTACCATTACAACAACTACTACTACAACTATTGCTGCCACTATGGCTCCTATTGCTATTATTACTACTACAACTACGACTGTTACTGGTACTACTACTATTACTACTACTACTATTGCTACTTCTATTGCAACTGCAATTAGTACTTCTAGTATTACTACTGCTACGACTACTTCCACCACCACCACCACCACTACTACTACTCCTCCTCCTCCTATGACTACTACTACCACTCCTATGACTACTACTACCACTCCTACTACTACTACTACTACTACTACTACTACAAATCCTACTATAGCTACTGCTACTACTACTACTTCTACTACTTCTACTGTTACTACTATTGTAACAACTAGTACTACTATTACAACAACAACAATAACTACTACTGCTACTGCTACTTAACCAACTACTACTACTACTATCGCTACTACTACTACTACTACTACTACTACTACTACTACTACTACTACCACTCCTACTACTACTACTACTACTACTGCTGCTACAAATCCTACTATAGCTACTGCTACTACTACTACTTCTACTACTTCTACTATTACTACTATTGTAACAACTAGTACTACTATTACAACAACAACAATAACTACTACTGCTACTGCTACTTAACCAACTACTTCTACTACTATCGCTATTACTACTACTATTACTACTACTACTACTACAACTACTAGTAGAGCTACTTTTGCTACAACTTCTACTACTATACCTACTGTTGCGACAACTGCTAGCACTACTACTACTACCACTGCAACTGCTACTACTACTACTACAACTACTACTAATACTAACACTTCTCCTACCATGACTACTACTCAGACTACCATTACTATGACTACTACTACTCCTACTTCTGTGACTACTGCTACTACTACTACTATTACAACTATTACTACTGCTACAACTATGGCTAAGACTACTATTGTTACTATTGCTACAACAACTACAACTACAACTATTTCTACTAATACTTCTACTAGTACTACAACTACTGCTACTTCTACTACTGCTACAACTATTACAACTACTTTTGCTACTACTGTTGCTACTACTAAAACTGCCACTAATACTACTAATACTACTACTACTACTACTACTTCTACAAATGCTACTACTGCTACTTCTGGCACTACTACCACTACTGTTACCACTATTACTATTACTACTACTTCTACAACTCTACTACTGCTACTTCGGGTACTACTAAAACTTCCACCACCACCACCATGACTACTACTACTACTACTTCTACAAATGCTACTATTGCTACTTCGGGTATAATAATACTACTACTACTACTACTACTACAACAACAATAACAACAGCAACAAAAACTACTACTACTACTACTACAACAACTGCTGCTACTACTACTCCTACTACTGCTATTACTATAACTATTATTGCTATTGTGCTATTGCTACTACTACAACAACGACCACTACTACCATCAGTGCTACAACTACTACCACTACAACTATTTCTACTAATACTAGTACTTCTACTACTACTACTACCTACTACTACTACTACTACTACTACTACTACTACTACTACTACTACTACTACTACTACTACTACTACTTGTAATACTACTAGTAATACTACTGCTACTATTATTAAAACTACTTCAAGTACAACTAGTACTACTACTACTACTATGACTGCGGCTGCTGCTACTAGTACTACTACTTCTACTACTACTAATTCTACTACCATAGCTACGACTCATGGTGCTACTACTTGAACTACTACTACTTCTGTTACATTGACTGCTACAACAACAACAACAATAACTACTACTACTACTACTACTACTACTTTTACTACAACAGCTACAACAACAACTACTACTTCTACGACTTCTTTTACTACTACCTGTACAACTATTACAAATACTACTACTGCTAGTACAATAGCTACTACTTCTGCCACAACAACTGCAGCAACTACTACTGCTACGACTACCATTACAATTAGTACTAGTGCCACTACTGCTACCGCTACTACTGATATCACCACTGCTATTACTACTACTACTCCAACTACCGCTACTACTGGTATTCCTAACACTACTACTACTACTACTAGTGCTGTAACTACTACTACTACGGCTACTACTACTGCAACTACTGCCACTATTACTTCTACTACTACCACTAATGCTGCAACTACTACTACTACTTCTACTATTGCTGTTATCGTTGCTGCTGCTACTGCTACCACTAATACTACTACTACTACTACTGCTACTTCAACTACTACTACATCTACTTTCATTGCTTCTACTACTACTACTAATACTACTACTACTATTAGTACTGCAACTAATACTACTACTACTACTACTACTACTTAATCTACTACTGCTACAACTACCACCACTATTATTACTACTACAGCTACTACAACAAATACTACTACAACTACTTCAACTACTACAACTACTATGACTACTACTTATACAACTACTATTACTATTGCTACTACTACCCAAACTGCTACAACAATAACTACTACTACAACTACTACAACTGCTACTGCAACTACTACTATTACTACTTCTACAACTGCTACTGCGTCTACTACTACTACTACTCCTAATACTCCAACTATAACTTGCACTACTACTACTACTACTACTATTACTACGATTATGATTACTACTACTCCTAATACTCCAACTACAACTTCCACTACTACTACTACCACTACTACTACTATGATGGCTATGACTACTACTACAAGTATGACTACAACTACTACTACTCAACTACTACTACTTCAACTACTACTACAATAACTACTAATACTACTAATACTACTACTACCACTAATTCAACTCCTACTACTACTACTACTCCTCCTCCTCCTACTACTAATACAACTACTATTACTACTACTACTGCTACCCTAACTATAGCTGCTATTTCTGCTACTACTTTTACTACTACCACCACTACTACTACTTCTACCACTACTAATACAACTACAACTACAACTCCTGCCAATACTACTACAACTCCTGCCAATATTACTACTACTACTAGTACTACTACTAGTACTACTACTCCTCCTCCTCCTTTTAATACTACTACTACTACTTCTTCTTCAAGTACGAGTGCTACCACAACTAATACTAATACCAATACTACTCCTACTACTACTCCTATTACAACAACAACAACTACTACTACTACTACTACCACCACTACAACAACTAGTATTCTACTACTACAACAACAACAACTACTACTACTATTACTACTAATTCTATCCCTACTACTACTACTATTATGACTCATACTACTAATACAAGTACTATTAGTACTACTGCTGCTGCTACTGCTCCTACTCCTACTACTACTGCTACTGCTTCTACTACTACTACCACTATTTCTCCTAATACTCCACCTACAACTATAATAACTTCTACTATGACTGTTACTACTATAACTACTACTACAGCTACTACTATAACTACAACAACAACTACTACTAATGCTACAACATTTATTGCTACCACCACTACTACTACTATTAATACTACTACTTCAACTACAACTATGATTACTACCACTACTACAACTCCTGCCAC
>RXID01021498.1:5045-27000 GCA_005019695.1 Trichopus zeylanicus subsp. travancoricus
ACTACTCCTACTCCTACTACTACTACTACTATTATTACTACTACTACTACTCCTACTCCTACTACTACTACAAATACTACTGTAGTCGCAACTGCTACATCTACTGCTGTTGTTGCTACAGCTAATATTACTACTACTGCAACAACTGCTACTACTACAACAACAACAACTACAGCTGCTGCTACTTCTACTGTTGCTACTATGACTACTGCTAGTACTACAACCACTACTACTAATACTCTTACTCTTACTACTTCCACTAGTACTCTACTACACCTACTCCTATCAACTATTACACCTACTCTACTACTACTACTGCTGCTACTATTACTACTATTACTACTGCTACTACTATTACTACTACTACTCCTATTACTACAACTACTACTACTACTACTACTACTACTACTACTACTATTACTACAACTACTACTCTACTACTCCAACTCCTACTCCTAATACTACTACTATTGCTACTATAACTCTTACCACTCGTACTCTTGCTACAATAACTACTACTCCCAACTCTTATTACAGCTACTACTACTCCTAATCCTACTTCTATTTCTATCACTATAACAACAACAACAACAATAATAACAACTACTGCTACTACTACTACTACTGCTGCTACTACTACTACTACTATTACTACTAATGCTACTACCACAACTAGTACTACTACTACTACTACTAACACTATTTCTACAACAACTACTACTTCTGCTACTCCTGATACTTCTAATACTAACACTCCTAATACTCCTACTTCTAATACTCCTACCACAACTACTATTACTTCTTCTACTTTTGTTTCTACTGCTACACCAATCGCTACTACTATTTGTACTCCAACTACTGCTTCCAATATTACTACTATTACTACTTCAATTTCTACTCCCAGTACTTCTGCTGCTACTCCAATTGCTACTCCTACTACTGTTACTACTACTGCTACTACTACTACAACAACTACTATTACAAGTGCTACTACTACTACTAATACTACGGCTGCTACTACTAATACTACTAATACAACTACTACTGTTCCTACTACTACTATCACTAGTACTACTTCTGCTACCTTTGTTGCTATTACCATAATTGCTACAACTACTACTACTACAACTACTACTACAAATCCTCCTACTCCAACTACTTCTATTATTACTGCTATTACTGCAACTACTCCGATTTCTACTCTGACAACTACAGCTACTCTTGCTGCTTCTACGACTATGATTACTACTACTACTACTACTACTACTACTACTACTACTGCCACCACTACTACTACTACTACTACTATTACTACTACTACTGCCACTACTACTACTACTACTACTATTACTACTACCACAACAACAATAATAACCACAACAACAACAACAACTACTACTACTACAACTACTATAGATACTACTGCTGCTACTACTACCACTACTACAACTTCTACTCCTACTACTACTACTACTACTACTACTACTACTACTACTACTACAACTATTACAACTATTACACCTATCGCTAATAATACTACTTCAACTACTACTATCGCTATTTTTGCTACTCGAAATGCTACTCCTACTACTTTTACTACTACGCTGCCACTACTACTACTACTACTATTACTAATGCTACTATTACAACTAATACTACTGTTACAACTTGTACCCCACAACTACTATTACTACTACTACTACTCCTACTACAATTGCTATAACCACTACTGCTACTACTACTACTGCTGCTGCTGCTACTACTACAACTCCTCCTACTCCGACTACTACTATTATTACTTCCACTACTACTACTATTGCTACTACTGCTATTACTCCTACCACTCGCACTCCTACACTTATTCCTACCACTACTACTACAATAAGAACAATAACTACTACTATTGCTACTGCTGCTGCTGCTACTAGTACTACTAGTACTACATCTACTATTACCACAGTTGCTACTAGTGCGACTACAACTTCTACTACTACCATTTATGCTACAACTCCTAGTGCTACTACTACTACTACTTCTTTCACTACTACTACTATAATTGCAGCAAGTGCTGTCGTTGCTGCTACTCAAACTACTACTACTACTACTACTAATACTACTAATCATTTTACTACTACTACTACTACTACTACTACTACTATTGCTCCTACTATTGTTGCTGCTACAACTAATACTACTACTACTTCTACAACTACTACTACTGCTACATCTACAACTACTCCTACTACTATTATGGTACTACTACTACTATTACAAGTACTACTGCTGCTACTTCTACTCCTAGAACAACAACTACTACTAGTACTACTACAATTACTACTACTACTACTTCTATTGCTACTACTACTACTATCTTATTTCCACTATTACTACTACTACAACTATTACTTGAATTAGCCCTATTCCTCCCGCCACTACTATTACTGTTGCTGCTGCTTCTACTGCAACTACTTCAAATATGCCAACTATTATGTCTACTACAACAACAACAAATACTACTATGGTTGCTGGCACTACTACTACGATTACAACTTCTACTACTATAACTTCTACTAGTGCTACAACTGTTACTGCTATTACAACAAATACTACTACTACTGCTGCAACCACTACTATAATTACTACTACTGCTGCTGTTGCTGCTACTCTAACTACTATGACTACTACAACTAACACTACTACTACTCTTGCTACTACTACTACCACAACAACAACTACTACTACTACTCCGACAACTACTACTACTAATGCTATGACTACTACTACTACTACTACTAGAACTACAACAACAACTACTACTGGTACTGCTACTACTACTACTTCTGCTACCGCTACTGCAGCTACTAGTACAACTACTACCACTACTACTGGTACTACTACTATAACTAATACTACTTCCTCGATTGCTCTTACTAATACAGCAACGGTAACAACAATAACAACAACAAAAACTACTACTACTACGACTAGTACTTCTGCTTCTACTAATACCACTATTACTACTACTACTCCAGCAACTACTACTACTGCAACTTCGACTAATACTATAACATCAACTGCAACTACTACTGCTACTCCTACTACCACTACTACAACTAATGCCACTGCTGCTGCTACTACTACTAATGATACTACTAACATTACTATTACTATTACTACTACTACAAGTACTTCTTCTACTACTAGTACTAGTACAATGAGTTCTACTACTAATACTACTACTACTATTACAACAAAAACTACTACTACCACTACTATAAATACTACTACTACTACTACTACTACACAACTACAACAACAACAGCTACTACAAGTATTACTCTTATTGCCACTAATGCCTCTACAACCACTGTTACTACTACTATGGCTACGAATACTACAACTGCTACGAACACTACTGCACTACTACTGCTGCTGCTGCTGCTACTACTTCTGCTGCTACAACTACAACTTCTACTACTTCTACTACTACTATGACTACTACTACTACTACTACTACCCCTACTACTACAAGAACTATGACTTTTACTACTACTTCTACAACTACTCCTACTATTACTACTACGAAGGCAACTACTACTGCAACTATTACTACTCCAACTTCCACTATTACTACTACTACCACTATTACTAGAATTACCCCTATTACCATGACAACTACTACTAGTCCTACTACTCCTCATATCCCTACTATTACTACTAGTACTACTACTACTATTCCTACTGCTGCTATTGCTACTACTACAACCACTCCAACTACTACTATTATTGCAACTACTACTACTATTACTCCCTCAAGTACTGCAACTACTACTACAATTACTACCTCTACTACTACTACAACTACTACTGCGACAAACACAACTCTACTCCTACCACTTTTACCACTATTACTTATACTACGGCTATTACTACTCCTCCTGCTATTCCTCCTACTACTACTACTAATACTACTACCACTACTATTACTTCTAACACTAATGCTACTACTCGTACTCATAAACTGATTCCTCCTACTACCCCTACTACAACTACTACTAGCACAACTACTAATGCTGTTGCTGCCACCACCACGAGTAATACTACTACTACTACCACTAATACTACTACTATTACTACTACTACTACTACTACAACTTCTACTACAACTTCAACAACTACTTCTACTGCTACTAGTACTACAACTACTACTCTGCCACTACTACTTCAAATAATGATATCGCTACTACTACTAATACTACGACTGCTACTACTACTACTACTACTACTATTACTCCTGCTGCTGCTGCTGTTTTTGCCAATCATATAGCTACAACTACTACTGTTGCTATTTCTACAACTATGACTCCTCCTAGTAGTTTTACAACTACTACTCTTGCTGCTACTCTTCAACTACCACTACTTCTACTGCTACTACTCCTTCTACTACTACTGCTATTACTACAATAATTACTACTTCTACTACTCTAACTACTACTACCACTTTGATTACAACTACTCCTATTGCTACTATTATTCGTAATACTACTACTACAACTATTACTACTACTACTACTATTATTATTACTACTATACTACTGCTACTGCTATTAGTACTGCTATTACAACCACCACTACTTCTATAACTACTACGAATACTGCCACTATAACTTCTGCTATAGCTACTGCAACTTCAGCTGCTATTACTCCAACTACTAATCCTTCTAATACTACTACAACAACAACTACTACTACTGCTGCTGCTACCACCACCACTACTACTACTACTACTACTACTACTACTACTACGACTACTACTACTACTACCACCACCACCACTACTACTACTACCACCACCACCACCACCACCACCACCACCACCACCACCACTACTACTATTACTACTACTACTACCACCACCACCACTACTACTACGACTACCACCTCTACTACTACTTCAACAACTACAACTATTGCTACTAGTACTTCAACTACTACTTGAAATAGTGCTATTGCTACTACTACTAATACTACCGCTGCTGCTGCTACTACTACAACTACCACCACCACCACCACCACAACTACTACTGCTGTTTCTGCCACTCCTACAGCTACAACTACTAATGTTGCTATTTCTACAACTATGACTCCTCCTAGTAGTGTTACAACTACTACTATTGCTGCTACTCTTCCACTAGCACTACTTCTACTGCTACTACTCCTTCTACTACTACTATTGCTATTACTACTACAATTACTACTTCTGCTACTCCAACTACTACTACCATTACGACTACAACTACTCCTACTGCTACTATTGCTCGTAATACTACTACTACTACTACTATAATTATTACTACTATTACTACTACTACTACTACTATTACTGCTGCTACTACAACGACCACTACTTCTATAACTACTACAACTACAGCTACTACAACTTTTGCTACTTCTGCTACTATTACTCCAACTACTAATCCTTCTAATACTACCACAACAACAACAACTACTACTGCTGCTGCTGCTACTACTACTGCTACTGTTACTACTACTACTGTTACTGCTACTACTGCTACTACCTACTACTACTACTACCGCTACTACTACTACTACTACTACAATTACTAGTACTACTACTACTGCTACTGCTACTGCTACTACTACTACTACTACTACTACTATTACTACTGCTGCTGCTGCTGCTGCAATAACAACAACAGCTACGACTATTGCTACTACTATTATTGTTGCTGCTACTGCTACTACTACTACTACTACTTCTACCACAACTACTATTGCTACTACTATTTCTACTTGCTCTACTACTACTACTACTACTACTAGTACTACAACAGCAACAACAACAACAAGAACTACTACTACTACTACTGCTGCTGTTGCTGCTACAACTATTGCTGCTACTATTGATGTTGTTGTTGTTGCTGCTACTACTACTACTTCTACTACAACTACTATTGCTACTACCATTTCTACTTGCTCTGCTACTACTACTACTACTGCATTTGCTGTTATTAGTACTACTTCTGCTACAACTGCTGCAACTACCCCTATTACTACTACTTCTTCTATTTCAACTGCTACTACTACTACAACTACTACTAATGCAACTACCGCTTCTACTGTTGCTATTGCTACTAATATAAACACTACTGCTATGACTATTACTCCAACTGCTTCTACTTCTACTTCTACAATTACTATCACTAATACTACTATTGCTACTACGACTAATACTTCTGCCACTACTATTGCTACATCTATGACTACTATAACTATGACAACTACGACTACAACTACTGCTACTACTACTACTACTATAGCTACTACTACTGTTGTGGCTACTATTACTACTGCTGCCATTATTGCTACTACTCCAACTACTATTACAACAACTCCTACTACTACCTCTACTACTACCACTACTACGGCTGCTTCTGCTACTGCTACTACTAGTACTACTGCCACTAGAACTACAATTATTACTATTGCTGCTACTGCAGCTATTGCTTCTACTCCAACTAGTATTACTACTATTACTGATACTAGCGTGGCTACTACTTCTACCACTACCACTACCACTACTGCATTTGCTTCTTCTTCTTCTACTACAACAACAACAATAACTACTACTACCACTATAACTACTACCACTACGACTACCGCTACTACTTCTACCGCTAATTCTTCTACTATGAGTACTACTACTACTACTACTATTACTGCTACTATTACAACTATTACTCCTACTTCTACTGCTACTCCAACTACTACTCGCACTACTTCTACTGCTACTCCAACTGCTACTCTTACTACTATTGCTACTACTGCTATTGCTAGTACTACAACTACTATTGCAACTGCTACTGCTACTACTACTATTGCTACACCAACTACTACTAATACTATTGCTACAATTACTACTAACACTACTGCTATTGCTCCGACTACTACTACAACTAGTACTCCTACAACTACTATTACTCCTACCACTTCTGCTACTATTGCTATTACCACTATTACTACAACAACTACTACTCCACCTACTCCTACAACTTCGATTATTACTGCTACTTTTGCTACTACTTTGATTGCTACTCCTACTACTATTCCCACTCCTACACCTATACTTAGTACTACAACGACTACTACTACTAGAAATGCCACTAGTGCGACTACTACTTCTAATACTACCACTACTGATACTATTACAACTACGACGACTACTACTACTACTACAAATGCTATTGCTAATGCTAATGCTAATGCTAATGCTGCTGCCGCAACTACCACTACTACTACTATTTATGCTGTTGTTGTTGCTCCTACTACTACAACTACTACTATTACTACTACTACCACAATTATTACGACTGTAGCTTCGGCTGTTGCTGCAGTTGCTGATGCTCCAACTATAATTGCTGGTACTACTACTACAACTTCTACTACTACCGCAATTGCTACTACTTCTACTACTACTACTACAACAACTACTGCAACTACTACTAATATTATCACTACTGTTGTCGTTGCAGCTCCAACCACTTTTACTACTACTACTACTGCTGTTGTTGCTACTAGCTCTACTACAACTACCACAACAACTACTACTAGTAACACTGTTACAATAACTTCTACTACTACTAAAACCACTAATACTACTGCTACTCCTAGTACTACTATTACTTTTACTACTATTATTACTACTACTTCAGCTACTACCACTACTACTACTATTACGACTACTACTACCACCACCACCACTAGTGCTACTATTGCTACTGTTGCTACTACTCCTACTACTGCTTCTAATACTACATCTGCGACTACTACTACTGCTACTACTCCTTTAGCTACAACTACTACTGTTACTGCTACTTCTACAACAACAACAACTACTACTACAACTACAATACCACAAGAACTACTACTACCATTACTGCACCTCCTCTTCCTCCTGCTACTACTACCACTACCACTACTAGTACTACCACATTTACTATTACTACTACCACAACAACAACTACTACTCATATTACTACGACTACTTCTGCTACAACAACTACTACTATTACTACTACTACTACTACTATTACCGTTACTACTACTACTACTTCTACTACTACTACGACTACAGCAACAACTACTACTGCAACTACTACTACTCTAGCTACTCTTACTACAACGATTACTACTACTTCTGCTGCTACTACTACGACTACGACTACTGCTACTACTACTCTGCTAATACCTCTACTACTACTACTGCCACTATTACCACCACCACTACTACTACAATTCTTATTGCCACTACTACTACAACTACGACAACAACAACTACTACTACTACTACAACTACTTCTACTATTACTATTATTACTACTACTTTTACTTCTGCTACTAATGTTACTACTACTAGTACTTCTATTACTATGGCTACTTCAACTTCTGCCACTATTGTTACTACTACTAGTACTACTACTACTGCCGCTACTTCTACTACTACAACAACTACTGCTACCACGACTACTACAACTACGACTACTGCTGCTGCTACTGCTACTACTACTACAATTGCTAAAACTAGTCCTTTTACTACTAGTACTACTACAACCACCACTACTGCTACTAGTACTGTTACTGCTACTACAACTACTACTACCTCTGTTACTACTACTGCTGCTACTATTACTACACTACTACTAGAACTACAACTGCTAGAACTACCACTACTATTACTACTACTACTGCTACTGCTACTACAAGTCCTATTACTACTACAACTCCTGCTACCACTACTACCACTACTAGTATTGCTACTATTACTCTAGCTACTTCTAGTACATCTGCTATGACTACTACTACTGCTGCTGAAACTAAAATAGCTATTACTATTACTACTAGTACTACACCTACTATTACAACTATTTATATTGCAACAAATGCAGCCACTGCAGCTGATACTACTAATGCTACAAATGTTACTACTAATACTATTATTGAGACTGTTACAACAACAACTACTACTGCAACTACTACTTCTGCTACAACTACTGTGACTACAACTACAACTGCTACTACTCCTGTAACTACTACTTCTACTGCTACTTCTACTACTGCTACTACTACTACAACAACAACAACAACTACTACTACTCCTACTACTACTATTGCCACTACTGCTACAACTAATACTAGTACAACTACTACTACTTCTACCAATAGAACTATTATAGCTACTCCAACTACTTTAACTACTACTACAACAACTTTTACTCTTGCTACTACTATAACTAATGCTACTACAACATGTACAACTAGTTTGACTTCTCCGGTTACTGCTACTACTTCTGCAACAACAACCACTACTACTACGACTACTACTACTGTTACTACTACCACTGCAACTACTATGACTACAACAACAACAACAACAATGACTACTATTGCAAGCACTAATACTATGGTTACGACTACTACAACTTCTATTGCTACTACTGCTACTGCTACAACCCCTACTACTGCTACTACTGCAATCGCTACAACCCATACTACAACTAGTACTGCTACCACAACTAAACTACTAATACACTACTACTACAACCACTACGATTGCTACTATTACTCCTATTATTACTACTATTGCTAACGCTACTACTACTACTAATACAACAACAACTACAACTACTACCCCTGTTTCTACACTACTACTTGCACTTCTACTACTACTACTACTACTACTACTACTAATACTACTAACAAAACTACTACTAATACAACAACTACTACAACTACTATAGCAACTACTGCTGCTAGTACGACTACTACTACTACAACTACTACTTCTACTACTACCCTTACTACTACTTCAACTACTACTACTACTACTACTATTACTACTACAACAACTAATACTACACCTCCTACTACTACTGCTGCTGCTCCTCTTCCTCCATCTCCTCCGGCTACTACTAGCACTACCACTGCTAGTACTACCACATTTACTACTACTACTACTACAACAACAACTACTACAACTACTCCTATTACTGCTACTACTTTTACTTCTACTACTACGACTACTACTACTACTACCGCTACTATTACTATTACTATTACTGTTGCTGCTACTACGACTACAACAACTACGACTACTACAACTACTACTACTCCTGTTACAACTACTACAATGACTACTATTACTTTTGCTGCTACTACTATGGCTACTACTACTGCTACTACCACTATTGCTAACACTATTGCCGCAGCCACTACTACTACAACTCTTATTACCACCACTACTACAACTATGACAGCAACTACTACTATTACTACTTTTGCTATGACTATTATTACTACTACTTCTACTACTTCTACTAATGTTACTACTACTTGTACTTATACTACAATGGCTACTTCATCTTCGGCTACTACTTTGACTACTAGTACCAATACAACTGCCGCTACTTCTACTACTACAACAACTGCTGCTACTACCACTACTACAACTATGACTATTAATGTTGCTACTGCTACTACCACTACTATTGCAACAACTTGTCCGTTTACCACTAGTACAACTGCTACCACTGCTACTATTGCAACTAGTACTACGACAACTACTACTACCTCTACAACTACTACTACTACAACAACTACGATTACTAACATTACTACTACTCCAACAACTACTACTATTACTACTACAAATACTACTACTACTACTACTGCGACTACTACAACTACTACTGCTACAGCCACTACTAGTCTTATTACTACTACTAGTCCTGCTACTACTAATACCACTACTACTATTGCAACCATTAATACAACTACTTCTATCACTACTACATGTGCTATAACTACAACTACTACTACTGCAACTAAAATAGCTACTACTATTACTAGTAGTACTACACCAACTAGTACTACTATTTATATTGCAATAAATACAGCCACTGCGGCTACTACTACTACTGATACAACTATTACTACTATTACAATTACTACTACTACTACTATTGAGACTGCTACTACTACTACTACTTCTATTCCTACTTTTGTTGCTCCTACTACCACTATCACTACTATTACTACTACTACTACTAATAAAACTACTACTACTTCTACTATTGCCACTGCTGCTATTACTAATAGTAGTACTACTGCTACTACTACTACTACAAATACTACTATTACTGCTACTCCTACTACTTCAACTACTAGTACTACAACTTTTACTCTTGCTACTACTACAACTACTGCTACTACAACGTGCACAACTACTTTAACTTCTCCTATTACTTCTACTACTTCTGCAACAACAACCACTACTACTACTGCTACTACTACGACTACAACAAGTACTACTACTACGACTACTCTTGCTACTACTACTACTATGATTACAAATACTACTATTTCGACTGCTACTATAGCAACAACTACTACAACTACAACCCCTACTACTACTACTACTGCTACAGCTACAGCCCCTACAACTGCGACTACTACTATGGCTATAAACCCGACTACAACAACTACTACTACCACTACTAAACAACTACTACAACTACTATGATTGCTACTACTACTACTCCAATTACTACTACTATTGCTACTGCAACTTTTACAACTACTACTACAGCTGCTACGATTACCACAGCTGCTACTACTACACTACAACAACAACTACTACTACTTCCCCTTCTTCTACACTACTACAAGTTTCGGTAATACTACTACATGTACTTCTTCTACTATTACTAGTACTACTACTACTACTGCTACTACTACAAATACAAATACTACTACAACTAATACAGCTGCTACTACTGCTGCTGCTACTACTAGTACTACTGCTGCTACCGCTGCTGCTGCTACTACTACTACTACTACTACTACTACCATCACAACAACTACTACTAGAACTACTACTAGTGTTGCTGCTGCTCCAGTTCCTCCTCCTCCTCCAGCTACTACTACCACTACCACTACTAGTACAACCACATTTGCAACTACTACTATAACAACAACTACTACTACGACTCCTATTACCGCTACTAGTTCTGCTACAACTACAACCCCTACTACTGCTACTGCTACAATCCCGACTACAACTACTACTGCTACCACTACTAAACTACTACTACACTACTACTATAACTACAACGATTGCTACTACTACTACTATTACTACTACTATTGCTACTACTACTACTGCTACTACTACTATTATTTCAGCTACTACTACTACTACTACTACTTCTACACTACTACTACTATTGCTAATACTACTACTTGTAGTTTTACTACTATTACTAGTACTACTACTACTACCGCTACTACTACTAATACAACAACTACTACAACTACTACAGCAACTACTACTGCTGCTACTGCTGTTACTACTACTACTACTACTACTGCTACTACTACTACAACTACTACTTCTACTAATACTACTACTACAACAACAACAACAACTACTACTACTTCAACTTCTACTATTACTACTGTTATTGCTCTTCTTCCTCCTCCTCCTGCGGCTACTACTACAACTACCACTACTAGCACTACCACGTTAACTACTACCACTACTACAACAATAACAACAACTACTCCTATTACTGCTAATACTTCTGCTACTACTACCACTACTAATACTACTACTACCACTACTACTACTACTACTATTTCTGTTACTACTACTACTGCTACTACCACAACTGCAACAAGTACTACTACTACAACAACTACTACAACACCTTCTATACTACTACTTCTGCTGTTACTACTATGACTACGAGTTCTGGTAATACCTCTACAACTACTACTACCACTACCACCACCACCACTACTACTACAACTCCTATTGCCACTTCTACTACAACTACGACTGCTATTACAACAACAACTACTACTTCAACTACTTCTACTATTACTATTATTACTGGTACTACTTCTATTACTAATGCTACTAGAACTAGCACTTAAACTACTATGGCTACATCAACTTCTGCTACTATTGTGACTTCTACTAGTACTACTACCACTGCCGCTACTTCTACTACTACATCAATTGCTCCTACTACCACTACTACAACTATGACTGCTACTGGTGCTACTGCTACTGCTACTACTATTGCTACAACTAGTCCTTTTACTACTAGTACTACTGCTGCTACTTTTACTACTGCTACTACTACTGCTGCTACTACTATACTACTACTACAACTACTACTACCTCTACCACTACTACAGCTCCTATTATTATACTACTACTACAGCTACAACTACTAGCATTACTTCTACTCCAACAACTACTACGATTACTACTACTAATACTACTACTAGTAGTAGTAATGTAACTATTCCTACCATGACTACTACTACAATGACTACAACAACTACTACTACTCCTGCTACTACTACTATAATGACTACAATTACTTTTGCTGCCACTACTACAGCTACTACTACTGCTACTACTACTACTAGTAACACTATTGCCACCACCGCTACTACTACAACTCCTATTACCACTACTACTACAACCATGATTGCTACTACTACAACTACTATTGCTATGACTATTATTACTATTACTTCTACTTCTGCTACTAATGTTACTAAACCTTGTACTTATACTACAATGGCTACTTCATCTTCGGCTACTATTGTGACTACTACTAGTACCACTACTACTGCCGCTACTTCTACTACAACAACAACTGCTGCTACTACCACTACTACAACTATGACTACTACTGTTGCTACTGCTAATGCCACTACTATTGCAACAACTTGTCCGTTTACCACGAGTACTACTGCTACCACTGCTACTACTACTACGACAACTACTACCACCTCTACTACTACTACTATGCCTACTACTACCACACTACTACTACAACTACAACTACTGGCATTACTACTACTCCAACAACTACTACTATTACAACTACAAATACTACTACTACTACTACGACTACTACAACTGCTACTGCTATTGCCACTACTAGTCCTATTACTACTACTAGTCCTGCTACTACTAATACCACTATTACTATTGCAACCATTAATACAACTACTTATACTACTACTACATCTTCTATAACTACAACTAATACTACTGCAACTAAAATAGCTACTACTATTACTACTAGTACTACACCAACTAGTACTACTATTTATATTGCAATAAATACAGCCACTGCGGCTACTACTACTGCTGATACAACTATTACTACTATTACAATTACTACTACTACAACTATTGAGACAGCTACAACTACTACTACTTCTGCAATTACTACTACTGATACAACAACTGCGACTACAACGACTACTGCTACTACTTCTCCTACTACTACTTCTACTGCTACTTTTGTTGCTCCTATTACCACTACTGCTACTACTACTACGACTACTACTACTACTACTACAACTACAACTACTACTACTACTACTACTTCTACCACCACTACTGCTACTTCTACTATTGCCACTACTGCTACTTCTAATACTAGTACCGCTACTACTACTACTACAAATAATACTATTACTGCTACTACTACTACTTCAACTACTAGTACCACAACTTTTACTCTTGCTACTACTACAACTACTGCTACTACAACATGTACAACTAATTCAACTTCTCCTATTACTGCTACTACTTCTGCAACAACGACCACTACTACTACGGCTACTACTACGTCTACAACAACAACAACTACTACGACTACTCTTGCTACTACTACTACTATGATTACAAATACCACTATTTCTACTTCTAGTACAACGACAACTACTACTGCTACAACCCTTACTACTGCAACTACTGCTACTGCTACAACCCCTACCACTACTACAACTGCTATGGCTATAAACACTTCTCCTTCTTCTTCTTCTTCTTCTTCTTCTTCTTCTTATTCTTCTTCTTCTTCTTCTTCTTCTTCTGCTCCTCCTCCTCCTCCTCCTCCTCCTCGTCCTCCTCCTCCTTCTCCTTCTTCTTCTTCTTCTTCTTCTCCTCCTTCTTCTTCTTCTGCTCCTTCTTCTTCTTCTTCTTCTTCTTCTACTAATGAACTACTACAACTACCATGATTGCTACTACAACCACTCCTATTACTACTACTATCACTACTGCTACTTTTACAACTACTACTATTACAGCTACTACTACTACTACCACTATAACTATGACTACTACTGCTACCCCTGCTTCTACACTACTACTACTATTGCTAATACTACTACATGTACTTCTTCTACTACTACTAGTACTACTACTACTACTGCTACTACTACTAATACAATAACTACTACAACTACTACAACTACCACTACTGCTGCTGCTATAACAACAACAACAACAACTATTACTAGTACTTCAAATACCTCTACTACTACTACTACTACTACTACTATTATTACTACTACTACTACTACTACTACTGCTGCTGTTGCTACTTGTGTCACCGCTATTATGGCTACTTCAACTCCTATTATGGCTACTACTTCTGCTACAACTACAACCCCTACTACAGCTACTACTGCTATAGCTACAACCCTTATTAGTGCTACTACTGCTACTGCTACAACCCTGCTACCATTACTACACTACTACTACACTACTACTACGACTACAACGATTGCTACTACTACTACTATTACTGCTACTATTGCTACTACTACTACTACTACTACCCCAGCTTCTACACTACTACTACTATTACTAATACTACTACTTGTAGTTCGACTAATACTACTAGTATTACTACTACTGCTGCTATGACTACAAATACAACTTCTACTGCAACTACTACAGCAACTACTACTACTGCTGCTACTGCTACTACTACTTCTACTTCTGCTACTGCAACTACTACTACTTCTACTAATACTACTACTACTACTACAAAAACACTTCTACTGCAACTACTACTACTACTACTGTTGTTGCTCTTCTTCCTCCTCCTCCTCCGGTTAATAGTACCACTACCACTACTAGCACTACCACATTAACTACTACTACTACTACAACAATAACTACTACTACTCCTATTACTACTACTATTTTTGTTACTACTACTACTACTACTACCGTGACTACAACAACTACTACAACTACTAAAATTCCTTCTACTACTACTACAATGATTACAACTACTTTTGGTAATACCTCTACTACTATTACTACTACAACAACTACGACTGCGATTACAACAACAACTACTACTACAACTAGTTCTACTACTACTATTATTACTGCTACTTAAACTTTTGCTACTAATATTACAACTACTAGTACTTCTACTACTATGGCTACTTCAACTTCTGCTACTACTGTGACTTCTACTAGCACTACTACCACTGTCGCAACTTCTACTACTACATCATTTACTCCTACTACCACTACTACAACTATGACTACAACTGGTGCTACTACTACTGCTACAACTATTGCTACAACTAGTCCTTTTACTACTTGTACTACTGCAGCTACTTCTACTACTATTACTACTACTACTGCTACTACTACAACTACCACTACAACTACTACTACCTCTACTACTACTACTGCTACTATTTCTACACTACTACTACAACTACAACTACTAGCATTACTTCTACTCCAACAACTACTACTTTCACTACTACTAATACTACTACTACTACTAGTAATACAACTAGTCCTCCCATGACTACTACTACAACGACTACAACAACTACTACTACTACAACTACAACTACTCTTGCTACTACTACTACAATGACTACTATTACTTTTGCTGCTACTACTATGGCTACTACTACTAACACTATTGCCACCACCACTACTAGAACAACTCCTATTACCACTACTACTACAACTATGACTGCTACTACTACTACTACTACTACTTTTGCTATGAGTATTATTACTACTTCTTCTACTTCAGCTACTAATGTTACTAAACCTTGTACTTATACTACAATGGCTACTTCATCTTCTGCTACTACTGTGACTACTACTAGTACCACTACTACTGCCGCTACTTCTACTACTACAACTACAGCTGCTACTACCACAACGACAACTATGACTACTACTGTTGATACTGTTACTGCCACTACTATCGCAACAAATTATCCGTTTACCACTAGTACTACTGCTACTACTACTACGACAAGTACTACCACCTCTACTACTGCTACTACTACTTCTACTATTACTACACTACAACTACAACTACAACTACTACCATTACTACTACTCCAACAACTACTACTATTACTACTACAAATACTACTACTACTACTACTACTACTACTACGACTACTACAACTACTAGTGCTACAGCCACTACTAGTCCTATTACTACTATTAGTCCTGCTACTACTAATACCACTACTACTATTGCAACCATTAATACAACTACTTCTATTACTACTACATCTGTTATAACTACAACTACTACTACTGCAACTAAAATAGCTACTACTATTACTACTAGTACCACACCAACTAGTACTACTATTTATATTGCAATAAATATAGCCACTGCGGCTACTACTACTACTGATACAACTATTGAGACTGCTACGACAACTACTACTACTACAATTACTACTACTGGTACAACTACTTCGACTACAACGACCACTGCTACTACTTCTCCTACAACTACTTCTACTGCTACTTTTGTTGCTCGTACTACTACTACTACCACTACTACTACTTCTACTATTGCCACTACTGCTACTACTAATACTAGTGCCACTGCTACTACTACTACTACAAATACTACTATTACTGCTACTCCTACTACTTCAACTACTAGTATTACAACTTTTACTCTTACTGCTACTACAACTACTTTAACAACAACAACGACTGCTGCTACTACTTTAACAACTACAACCACTGCTGCAACTGCTACTACTATGACTACAACTACTACTACTACTACGACCACTCCTGCTACTGCTACTACCTTGATTACAAATACTATTATTTCTAATATTACTATAGCAGCAACTACTACTACTACTATTGCTACTGCTACAACCCCAACTACTGCTACTACTGCTGCTGCTACAACCCCTACTACTGCTACTACTACTGCGGCTATAAACCCGACTACGACTACTACAGCTACCACTATTAAACAACTACTACACTACTACTACAACTACTATGATTGCTACTACTACTACTCCTATTACTACTACTATTGCTACTGCTATTTTTACAACTACTACTATTATAGCTACTACTACCTCCACTACAACAACTACTACTACTACCCCTGCTACTGTTACTACTCCTACTACTGCTACTACTTCTATAGCTACAACCCCTATTACTGCTACTACTGATACTGCTACAACCCAGACTACCGCTACTACTGCTACCACTGCTAAACTACTACTACACTACTACTACAACCAAAACGATTGCTACTACTACTCCTGTTACTACTACTATTGCTACTGCTACTACTGCTACTGCTACTACTACTACACCCGCTTCTACACAACTACTACTATTGCTAATACTACTACTTGTCGTTCTACTACTACTACATGTACTACTACTACTGCTACTACTACTACTAATACAACTATTACTACAACTACTACAACAACTACTATTGCTGCTACGAATACTACTACTGCTACTACTACTACTGCTACTGCTACTACTACTACCACCACTTCTACTAATACTACTACTACTACAACAACAACAACTACTGCTTCAACTACTACTACCACTGCTGTTGCTCTTCTTCCTCCTCCTCCTCCGACTACTACTACCACTACCACAACTAGCACTACCACATTAAATACTACTACTACTACAACAACAACTACTACACCTATTACTGCTACTACTTCTGCTACTACTACTACAACAACAACAACAACAACAACTACTACTACTACTATTTCTGTTACTACTATTACTGCTACTATCATGACTACAACAACAACAACTACTACTAAAACTCCTGCTACTACTACTACAATGATTACTACTACTTCTGCTGCTACAACTATGACTAGTACTTCTGGTAATACCTCTACTACTACTACTACCACTATTACCACCACCACAACTATTACAACACCTATTGCCACTACTACTACAACTACGACTGCTATTACTACTACTACTACTACTACAACTACTTCTACTACTACTATTATTACTGCTACTTCTACTTCTGCAACTAATGTTACTACTATTAGTACTTCTACTACTATGGCTACTTCAACTTCTTCTACTACTATGACTTCTACTAGTACTACTACCACTGCCACTACTTCTACTACTACATCAACAGCTCCAACTACCACTACAACAACTATTATTGCTACTGATGCTACGGCTACAGCTACTACTATTGCTACAACTAGTCCTTTTACAACTAGTACTACGGTTGCTAATTCTACTAATGCTACTACTACTACTACTACTACTACTACTACCACCACTACTACTACTACTGGTACTATTATTACACTACTACTACAACTACAACTACTAGCATTACTTCTACTCCAACAACTACTACTATTACTACTACTAATACTACTACTACTAGTAATATAACTATTACTACCATGACTACTACTACTAATACGACGACTACTGCTGCTACTGCTACTGCCACAACTAGTCCTATTACTACTACTACTCCTACTACTACTACCACTACTACTTTTTGCTACCATTATTGCAACTACTTACGCTACTACTACATCTGCTATGACTACTACTGCTGCTGCTGCAAGTAAAATACCTACTACTATTACTACTAGCACTACACCTACTAGTACTACTATTTATATTGCAATAAATAAAAGCACTGCGGCTACTAGTACTACTGCTATAACTATTACTACTATTACACTAACAACAACTACTACTACTACCACTACAACTACTATGACCATAACTGCGACTGCTACTACATCTACTACTACTACTTCTATTGCTACTTTTGTTGCTGCTACTACTACTACAACAACAACAACAACAATAACAATAACAACTACTACTACTATTGCCAATACTGCTACTACTAATACTAGTACTAGTACTACTACTACTACAACTATAAATACTACTATTACTGCTACTCCTACTACTTCGATTACTACTACTACAACTTTTACTCTTACTACTACTACAACTACTGCTACTACAACATGTACAACAACTTCAACTTCTTCTTTTACTGCTTCTACTTCTACAACAACAACCACCACTACTACAACTACTACTACTGTTACTATTACTATTGCAACTACTACGACTACAACAACAACAAAAACTACTACTACTCTTGCTACTACTACTACTATGATTACGACTACTACTACTACTACTACTACTGCTATTACTACTACAACTACTACTAAAACTACCATAGCGACTACTATTGCTACTTCTACTACAACTACGACAACAACTACTACTTCTACTACTTCTATTACTACTACTACTACTAATATTACAACTATTACTACTAGTACTACTACATATACTACTACAACTACTACGAGTACTACTGCTACTACTTCTACTCCATCTACCACTACAACAAATAAAACTACTTCAAATTCTGTGATTATCGCTACTACTTCTGCTACTACTACCGCTACTACTACAACTTCAAGCACTACAACTACAACAAAAATAACAACTACCCCTACTCTTGGCTCTACTACTACTATGATTATGACTACTACAACTTCTATTGCTTCTCCTTCCACTACTGCTACTGCTCCTACTACTACTGCTACAACCTTTACTACTAGTAGTACAGCTATTGCTACTATTGTTTCTACTACTCTTACCACTACAACTACTACTGCTACTACTTCTACTACTACGACCCCTCCTATCACTTCTACAACAATTGCAACTACTGTTACTCTACAACTACAACTACTTATACAACTAGTACTCCTTCTACTACTACTACTACTATTGCTACTACAATTACTGCTTCTACCACTCCTACTACTATTACTATGACTACTTATACTACTACTACAGCTACAACAACTACTACTACTATGTCATGCATTATTACTACTACTTCTTCTACTACGACTACTACTACTACTGATACTACTGATACTACTACTTCTACGACAGCTAGTACTACTTCTCCCAGTGCTACAACTACTACTCCTACTTCCACTATTACTACTACTACCAGTATTACTAGCATTACACCTATTACTACCACAACAACTACTACTAGAACAACAACTACTACTACTATTCCTAATACCGTTGCAATTACTACTACTACTACTACTTCTACTACAGCTGTTGCAACTACTACTACTACTATTATTACAACTACAACTATTACTTCTGCTACTGCTACAACTATTACTGCTATTACTACTACTTCTACTGCGACTGCTACTACTACTACAACAACAATTACTTCTACTACTTCTGCTGGTGCTACTACTACTATTGTTTCTACTACTATAGCTACAAATATGACTACAACTACCACTACTACTACTACTACTATTCCTGCTACTACTACTACTATTTCTTCTGCTACTACTATGACTGCTGCAACTGCTACTACTATTGCTGCGAATACCTCTACTACTACTACTACCACAATTACCATAACTAGTACTACTACTACTCCTATTACAACTACTACTACAACTATGACTTCTACTACTACTACGAGTTCTACCACTACTACTACAACAAGTACTTCTACTACTACTATTATTGCTGCTACTACTGTTACTACTACTGGTACTACAACTGCTGCTGCTATTTCTATTTCTGGGACTGCTGTTACTATTACTACAACTACAAATACTGGTGCTACTTCTACTACTATAACAACTGCTAGTACTACTACTACTACAACTATGACTAGTACTACTTTTACCA
>RXID01021499.1:0-5000 GCA_005019695.1 Trichopus zeylanicus subsp. travancoricus
GTTGTTGTTGTAGTAGTGGTAGTAATAAGGGTAATTTTGGCAGTAGTGGTTCTAGTAGTAGTGGTTGTAGTATTAATAGTGGAAGTAGGAGTAGTAGTAGCCATAGTGGTAGTAGTAGTTGTTGTTGTTGTTGTAGTAGTAGTGAATGCCATAGTACATGTAGTAGTAGTAGAACTCGTTGTAGTAGTAGTAAAAGTAGTAGTAGTAGTAGTTGCATCTACAGCTGTAGCAGAAGTAGTAGTAGTAGGAGCAGTAGTATTCGTAGCAGTAGTAGTATTCATATTCACAGAAGTAGTAACAGTAGTTGGAGAAGCATTAGTAGAAATTGGAGTAATACTATTAATAGTTGATTTTTTACTAGTAGTACTAGTAGTAGTATTTGTAGTAGTGGTAGTAGCAGCAGCAGTAGTAGTAGTAGTTGTTGTTGTTGTTCTTGTAGTGGTGTAGTAGTATTAGTAGCAGTACTCGTTGTACTAGTACTAGGAGTAGTAGAAGTACTTGTAGCAGTAGTAATAGTAGTAGTAATAGTAGTAGTAACATTAGTAGTAGTAGCGGCCACAATAGTAGTAGTCGTGGTGGTACTAGGAGAAGCAGTAATAGGAGCTCTCGTTGTTGTGGTATTAGTCAGAGTTGTGGTAGTAGTAATTGCGGGACTATTAGTAGTAATAGTACTAGAAGTAACAAAAAAATTACTAGTCGTAGTAGTAGTAGTAGTAGTTATTATTGTTGTTGTTGTTGTTGTTGCTGTTGCATTTGTAAGAGTAGTAGTGAAAGTAGGAGTGGTTGTAGTAGTAGTAGCACTAGTAGATGTAGTAGTAGTAGTAGCATTACTAGTAGTAGTAGTAGTAGTAGTAGTAGTAGTAGTAGTAGTAGTAGCAGTAGCAGTAGTAGTAGTAGTAGTCGTAGTAGTAGTAATAGTAGTAGTTATTGTAGCAGTAGCAAAAGCAGTAGTAGTAGTAATGGTAGTTGGAGTAGCAGCAACAACAACAACATTATTAATAATAGTAGTAGTAGTAGCTGTAGTAAAAGTAGTGAATGTAGCAACAGCAGTAGTAGTAGTAGTAATAGTAGTCGAAGTTGTAGTAGTAGTAGTAGTAGTAGTAGTAGTAGTAGTAGTAGTAGTAGTAATAGCAGTAGTAGTTGTAGCACTAGTAGAGGTAATAGTGGAAGTAGCAGTAATAGAGTAGTAGTTAGACTAGTAGTTGTAGTAATAACAGCAAGCATAGTAGTAGTAGTAGTAGTAGTAGTAGTAGTAGTAGTAGTAGTAGAAATAGTAGTAGTAGTAGTAGTACTAGTAGGAATAGGGGGTAATTCTAGTAATAGTGGTAGTTGTAGTAATAGTAGACGTAGGAGTAGTAATAGCAGCAGAAGGAGAAGTAGTAATAGCAGTAGTAGTAATAGTAGTAGGAGTAGCAGTTGGAGTAGCAATAGAAGTAGTGGTGGTAGTAGTTGAAGTGGTATTAGTAGCAGTAGGAGCAATAGTTGTACTAGTAGTAGCTGTAGTAGTAGTTATTATTGTGGTTATCATAGTTGTTGTCGTAGTAGTTGTAGTAGAAGCAGTAGTAGAAGTAGCAGCAGTAGTAGTGGTAGTAGTAGCAGTAGCAGTAGTAGTAGTAATCATAGTGGTTGTAGTAGCCGGAGTCGCAGTAGTTGTAGAAATAGTAGTAGTGGTAGTACTAGGTGTAGTGGATGTAGTAGTAGTCGTAGTAGTAGTAGAAGTGGCAGTAGAAGTAGTAGTTGTGCTTGGAGAAGCTACAACAGTAGTAGAAGTAGTAGTTGTAGTAGCAGTTGTCGTACTAGTAGTAGTAGACACAGTAGCAGTAGCAGAAGTAGTAGTAGTAGAAGTAATAGTAGTAGTGGTGGTGGTGGTGGTGGTGGCGGTAGAAGTAGTAGTAGTGGTGGTAGTAGTCGTAGGAGTACGAGTAGGAGTAGTGGTAGAAGTAGTAGCCCTGGTATTTGTAATAGTTGCAGTGGTAGTAGTTGTAGGAGTAGCAGTTGTCCAAGTTGTAGTAGTAATAGTAGCAAAAGTAGCAATAGTAGTAGTAGTAGTAGTCGTGGTGGTGGTGGTGGTAGTAGTAGTTGTAGTCGGGATAGCAGCAGAAGTAGTAGTAATAATTGTAGTACTAGGAGGAGTAGTAATAGTGGTAGCAGTAGTTGTTGTAGTAGCAGTAGCAGTAGTAAAAGTAGTAGTAATAGTATTACTTGTAGTAGTAGTAGTAGTGTTACTTGTAGTAATAGTAGTAATAATATTAGTAGCAGCAGCAGTAGTGACAGTAGTTGGAGTAGTAGCTAAAACAGTAGTGATAATTGTAGTAGTAGTCCCAGCAGTTGTTATGGTAGTAATAGTAGAAGAAGGAGCAATTATGGTAGTAGTAGAAGCTGTAGTTGTCGTAGCAGTAATTATAGTTGGAGAAGTGGCAATAGCTGCAATCTTAGAAGTAGCAGTAGTAATAGTTGTAGCAGTAGTAGTAGTAGTAGTTACAGCAGCAGTAGTATTAGTACTAGCAGTAGCATTTGTAGTAGTAGTAGTAGTCATAGTAGTAATAGTCTCAGTAGTGGTAGTAGTAGAAGTAGTAATCAGTTGTAGCAATAGTAGTACTAGTTGTATTAGTAGTAATAGTTGTAGAGTAGCAGTAGAAGTACTAGGCGTTGGGGTTGAAGTAGTGGTAGTAGCAGTAGGAGTAATAGTTGTGATAGTAGTAGTAGTAGTAGCAGTATGTTGTAGTACTAATTGTAGTTGTAGTAGTCGCGGTAGTAGTAGGAGCAGTAATATTAGTACGTGTAGCAATAGTAGTACTAGGGGTCGTAGTAGTGATAGTTACAGTAATATTGGTAGAAGAAGAAGGAAAAGAAGAAGCAATAGAAGTTTAGGTAGTAGTAGAAGTAGTTGTCGCAATACTAGTGGCAATAGTAGCAATTATAGTTGGAGTTGAAGCAACAGAAGTAGTAGCAATATTTGTAAAAATAGTTGTTGTAGTGGCAGACATCCTAGTAGTAGCAGTTGTAGAAGTTGTAGTCATAGTGGTAGTAGCAGTTGTTCTAATAGTAGTTTGAGTAGTAGCAACAATAGCAGCATTAGTAGTTATAGCAATTGTATTAGTGGTAGCAGCATAAGTAGTAGTCATCGCAGTAGTTGTAGTCATAGTAGTAGTTGTTGTACTTATCATTGTTGTAGTAATTGTAGTTGTACCAGTAGTAGTAGTAGTAGTAGTATTAATAGAAGTATTAGTAACAGTAGTTGTAGCACTAGGAGTAGTAGGTGTTGGAGAAATAGTGGTAGCAATAGTAGAAGAAGTAGTAGTAGTAGTAGTAGCAGTTGAAATAGAAGTAGTAGTAGTAGTAGGGGTAGTAGCAATAGTACTTGTAGAAGTAGTAGTACTAGCTGCAAATGTAGTAGTAGTAGAGCGAGTAGTAATAGTTGTATCAGTAGCCGTAATAGAAGTAATAGTAGTTGTAGCAGTAGCAGTAGCTGTAGAGCAAGTAGTAATAGTAGTAGCGGTAGCAGTAATTGAAGTAATAGTAGTTGTAGCAGTAGCAGTAGCAGTAGTAGTAGCAGTACTCATAGTAGTAGTTGTTGTTGTCGTTGCAGTAGTGGTGGTACCTGTAGTAGTAGGAGCAGTTGTACTAGTAGCAGAAGTAGTAGTAGTAATAATAGTAGTAATAGTAGCAGCAGTAGTAGTATTAGTAGTAGGAGTAGTAGTAGGAGTAGAACGAGTAGCAGTAGGAGTAGCTGTACCACTAGTAGAAGTAATAGTAGCAGTAGTAGGACGAGGAGTAGTAGTAGTTTTAGTAGTAGTAGTAAGTGTAGTAGTTGTACTAGCGATAGTAGTAGTAGTAGTAGTAATATTAGTAGAAGTAGTGGTAGTGGTAGTAGTCGTACGAGTACAAGTAGGAGTAGTTGTAGAAGTAGTAGCCCTAGTAGCAGTAATAGTTGTAGTGGCAGTATTTGTAGGTGTAGCAATAGTCCAAGTTGCAGTAGTAGTAGTAGCAGAAGTAGCAATAGTAGTAGTAGTAGTTGTCGAGGTGGTGGTGGTGGCAGTAGTAGTTGTAGTAGTGATAGCAGCAGAAGTAGTAGTAATAATTGTAGTACTAGGAGTAGTAGTAGTGGTGGTAGTTGTTGTTGTTGTAGTAGCAGTAGCAGCAGTAGAAGTAGTAGTAATAGTATTACTTGTAGTAGTAGTAGTTTTGTTGGTTGTAGTAATAGTAGTAATAATATTAGTAGCAGCAGTAGCAGTGATAGTAGTTGGAGTAGTAGCTAAAACAACAGTGATAATTGTAGTAGTAGTCCCTGCAGTTGTTGTGGTAGTAATAGTAGAAGAAGTAGCAATCGTGGTAGTAGTAGAAGTAGTAGTAGTGGTAGCAGTAATTGTAGTTGGGGAAGTGGCAACAGCTGCAATCATAGAAGCAGTAGTAGTAATAGTAGTAGTAGTAGTAGTAGTAGTAGTAGTAGTAGTAGTAGTAGTAGTAGTAGTAGTAGTAGTTACAGCAGCAGCAGTATTAGTACCATCAGTAGCATTTGTAGTAGTAGTAGTAGTCATAGTAGTAATAGTATCAGTAGTGGTAGTAGTAGAAGTAGTAGTCACACTAGTACTTGTGGTAGTAGTTGTTGTTGTAATAGTAGTAGGAATTGGAGTAGGAGTATTACTATTTGTTGCAGTAGTAGTAGTAGTAGCAGTATTGGTAATAGGAGTATTAGTAGCTGTAGTAGTAGTAGTACTAATAGTTGTAGGAGTAATAGTTGTACTAGTAGTAGCTGTAGCAACAATAGTATTAGTAGTAGTAATAGTAGTAGTATTATTAGTAGTAGTTGTTGTAGCAGTAGTAGTTGTTGTTGTCGTAGTAGTCATAGTTGTAGAGTAGCAGTTGGAGTAACAGTAGAAGTGATAGGCGTTGAAGTTAAAGTAGTGGTAGTAGCAGTAGGAGTAATAGTTGTAATAGTAGTAGTAGTAGTAGCAGTTGTAGTAGTACTTACTGTAGTAGTAGTAGTCGCAGCAGTAGTA
>RXID01021499.1:7500-19065 GCA_005019695.1 Trichopus zeylanicus subsp. travancoricus
AGTAGTAGTGGAATTAGCAATAGTAATACTTTTAGTTGCAGTAGTAGCAGTAGCTGTAGTTGTAGCACTAGTAGTTGCAATAATAATCATAATCAAAGTAGCAGCAGGAGTGGTAGTAGTAGCATAGTTGTAGTAGTAACTATAATAGTAGTAGTACTACTACTACTAGTAGTAATAGTAGTAGTAGTAGTATTGTAGCATAAGTTGGAGATGTAGTAGTTGTAGGTTTAGTAGTCGTAGTTATAGTGGTTGTAGCAGTAGTTGTAGAAGTCATAGTAGTTGTTGTTGTAGTCGATGTAGTAGACGTAGTAGTAGTTGTAACAGTCATACTAGTAGCAGTAGCCATAGTAATAGCAGTATTAATAGTAGTCGCAGTAGTAAAAGCAGTAGCACTAGAAGTAGTAAACAATCGCAGTAGTAGTAGTAGAGGCAGCAATAGTAGTATTAGTTGCAGCAATAGTAGTAGCAGCAGCAGTAGTGGTAGTAGGGGTAGTTGCATTAGTAGTAGTAGTATCAGTAGTAGTAGTAGGAGTAGTAGGAGGAGGAGGTGCAGTAGTAGGAGAAATAATATTAGTAGTAGTAGTATTAATTGTAGTAGTCATAGTAAAAGTCATAGTAGTAAGAGTAGTAGTAGCAGTCGAATGAGTAATAGTAGTGTCAGTTGAAGCAATTGTAGTAGTACGAGCAACAATAGTTGCTGTAGGAGCAGTCATAGTAGTAGTAGCTATAGTAGTAGTATTAGAAATAGTAATAGTAGTAGTTGTAGGAGTAGCAGTAATTCAAGTAGTAGTAGTTGTGGTAGTAGTGTAGTAGTGCTAGCGGTAGTAGTAGGAGGGGTAGTCACATTAATAGTAGTTGAAGGAGTAGAGGTAGTCATGGCGGTAGTAGTGGAAGTAACAATAGTAGTGGTAATAGTAGTAGCAGTAGTAGTGCAGTATGCATAGCAGTAGCAGAAGTAATGGTAGTAGTAGTAGAAGTAGTAGTAGTAGTAGTGCAGTATGCATAGCAGTAGCAGAAGTAATGGTAGTAGTAGTAGAAGTAGTAGTAGTAGTAGTGGAAGTAGAAGTTGTAGTAGTGGTAGCCGAATTAGAAGTAGCAATAGTTTTTGTTTCAGAAGTAGTTCTAGCAGTACTAATTATAGCAATAGTAGTAGTAGTAGTCGCAGCAGTAGTTGTGGAATTAGCAATAGTAATAGTTTTAGTTGCAGTAGTAGTAGGAGCCTAGCAGCAGTAGTAGTAGTAGTAGTTTCAATTGAAGTACTAGTAGTTGCAATAGCAGTAGTACTCAAAGTAGTTGCAGTAGTAGTGGTGGTGGTGGTGGTGGTGGTGGTGGTGGTGGTGGTGGTAGTAGTAGTAGTAGCAGTAGTATTAGTAGTACTAGTATTAGTAGTAGCAGCAGCAGTAGTAGTAGTAGTAGTTGTAATAGCAGCAGCAGCAGCAATATTAGTATTATTGTAGCCGAAGTAGTAGTAGTTGTTGTTGTAGGTGTAGTAGCCATAGTTATAGTAGTAGTAGTAATAGTAGTAGGAGTAGTAGTATCAGTAGTAGTAGTAGTAGAAACAGTAGTGGTAGTACGAGTAGTAGTATCAGTAGTAGTAGCTATAGTAGTAGTAGGAGTAGGAGTAGTAGTAGTAGTAGTAGTGGTAGTTGTAGTAGTAGGAGTAGTAGTAGTAGTAGTGGTAGTAGTGTAATAGTTGTAGCCGTATTAATTGCAGTAGTCGTAGTAATAGTCATAGTAGTAGTAGCAGTAGCAGTAGTTGTATGAGTAACTGTATTGTCAGTAGAAGTAATTGTAGTAGTACGAGCAGTAGTAGTTGCTGAAGGAGCAGTCGTAGTGGTAGTAGCAGTTGAAGTAGTATTAGAAATAGTAATACTAGTAGTTGTAGCAGTAGTAGTAATTCAAGAAGTAGTAGTTGTGGTAGTAGTGTAGTAGTAGTTGAAATAGTAGTAGGAGGAGTAGTCATATTAGTAGTAGTAGAAGGAGTAGGCGTAGTCGAAGAAGTAGTAGTAGAAGTAGCAATAGTAGTAGTAGCAGGAGTAGTAGTAGTATTGCAGTATGAGTAGCAGTAGCAGCAGAAGTAATGGTAGTAGTAGTTGTTGTTGTTGTTGAATTAGAAGTAGCAGTAGTCGTTGTTTCAGAAATAGTTCAAGTAGTACTAATTGCTGTAGTAGTAGTAGTTGTTGTAGTTGTAGGAGGAGGAGTAGTAGTAGTAGTTGCAGTAGTAGTAGTAGTAGTGGGAGTACTAATAGGAATCAGAGTAGTAATAGTAGTAGTATTAGTTGTAGCAGTAGTTGCATTGATAATAGTAGTTGTAGTAGTAGTACCAACAACACTAGTAGTTATAGTAATTGTATTGGTAGTAGGAGTAGTAGGACAAGTAGCAGTAGAAGTAGCAAAAGTAGTAGGAATAATAGAATTAGTAGTAATAGTAGTAGTAGTAGTAGGAGTAGTATTACTAGGAGGAATAGCAGTAGTAGTAGTTGTTGTAGCAGTAGTAGTTGCAATAATAGTCGTATTAGTAATAATAGTAGTTGTAGGAGTAGAAGCAAAAGAAGTAGTTGTATCAGTTGTCGTAGTAGTAGTAGTTGTTGTTGTTGTTGTAGTAGTAGTAGTAGTAGTAGAAATGGTGGTAGTAGTGGTCCTTGTTGTAGTAGTAGTAGCAGTAGTACAAGTTATAGTAGTAGTAGTTGTAGTAGTAGTTGTAGTAGTAGTAGTAGTGGTAGTAGAAATACTAGTAGTAGTAGTCCTAGTAGTAGTACTAGTTGTACTAGTAGTAGTAGTTGTAGTTGCTATAGTAGTAGTAGGAGTAGTAGCAGCACTAGCAGAAACAACAATAACAACAGCAATAGCAGCCGCAGCAGCAGGAGGAGGAGGAGGACGAGGAGTAGTAGTAGTAGTAATAGTAGTAGTAGTAGTACTAGTAGTACTAGTAGTAGTACAAGTAGTAGTAGTAGTTCTTGTTGTGGTTGTTGTTGTAGCAGTAGTAGAAGTACACGTATTAGTAGTACTAGTTTAAGTAGTAGAGTAGTAGTAGTTGTTGCAGTTGTAGTAGCAAGAGTAGCAGTAGTACTAGTGGTATTTGCAAAAGAAGTTATTGTTGTTATCACTGTAGTAGTTGTAGTAATACTTGTAGTAGTAGTAGCAGAGGTCGTTGTAGTAGTAGTCATGGTAGTAATCACAAGAGCAGCAACAACAGTAGTAGTAGCAATACTAGTAGCAGTAGTTGCAGCAACAGTAGTTGTAGTAGCACTTGTAGCATTGGGAATAGTAGCAGAAGTAGTTATGTTGTTGTTGTAGTAGTAGTAGTAGTAGTAGTAGTAGTAGTTGCAGAAATAGTAGCAGTAATAGTAGTTGTTGTAATAGTAGTAGTAGCAGTAGAAGAAGTACTAGTAGTAGCAGGAGTTGTAGTAGTGATACTAGTATTATTATTATTATTATTATTAGTAGTAGTAGTAGTAGTTGTTGTAGTAGTAGTAGTAGTAGTAGTAGTAGTAGTAGTAGTAATAGGAATCAGAGTAGTAATAGTAGTAGTATTAGTTGTAGTAGTAGTTGCATTGATAATAGTAGTTGTAGTAGTAGTACCAACAACACTAGTAGTTATAGTAATTGTATTGGTAGTAGGAGTAGTAGGACAAGTAGCAGTAGAAGTAGCAAAAGTAGTAGGAATAATAGAATTAGTAGTAATAGTAGTAGTAGTAGTAGTAGGAGTAGTATTAGTAGGAGTAATAGCAGTAGTAGTAGTTGTTGTAGCAGTAGTAGTTGCAATAATAGTCGTATTAGTAATAATAGTAGTTGTAGGAGTAGAAGCAAAAGAAGTACTTGTATCAATTGTCGTAGTAGTAGTAGTAGTTGTTGTTGTTGTTGTAGTAGTAGTAGTAGTAGAAATGGTGGTAGTAGTGGTCCTTGTTGTAGTAGTAGTAGTAGTAGTACAAGTTATAGTAGTAGTTGTTGTAGTAGTAGTAGTAGTACTAATTGTAGCCGGAGTTGTAGCAACAGTAGTTGTAGTAGCACTTGTAGCATTGGGAATAGTAGCAGAAGTAGTTATGTTGTTGTAGTAGTAGTAGTAGTCGCTGAAGTAGAGTAGTAGTAGTAGTAGTTGCAGGAATAGTAGCAGTAATAGTAGTTGTTCTAATAGTAGTAGTAGCAGTAGAAGAAGTACTAGTAGTAGCAGGAGTTGTAGTAGTGATACTAGTAGTAGTATTATTATTATTATTATTATTATTATTATTATTATTATTATTAGCAGTAGTAGTAGTAGTAGTAGTAGTAGTAGTAGTAGTAGTAGTAGTAGTAGTAGTACTAATTGTAGCCGGAGTTGTAGTAGTGATAGTAGTAGTAGTAGTAGTAGTAGTAGTAGTAGTAGTAGTAGTAGTAGTAGTAGTAGTAGTAGAAGTAGTAGTAGTGGTAATAGTAGTAGTAGTTGTGGTAGGTGTAGTTGAAGGCGTTGTAATAGGAGTTGGAGGAGCTGTAGTAATAGTAGTTGTTGTAGTAGTAGGATTTGCAGTAGAAGTAGGAACAGTGGCAGTAGCAATAGTAGTAGTAGTAGTAGTAGTAGTGGTAATAATAATATAGGGAGTAGTTGTAGTAGTAATAAGAGTAGTAGTATGAGTAGCGATAGAAGTAGTAGCAGTGGTAGCAGTTGTAGCAGTAATGGTAGTGGAAGTAGTTGTAGTTGTAGTAGTAGCGGTAGTAGTAATAGCAGCAGCAGTAATAGTAGTAGTTGTAGTAGCATAACCAATAGTAGCAGTTGGAGCAGAAATTGTGGTAGTGGTAGTAGTGGTGACAATTGTAATGGGAGTAGTAGTAGTAGTAGCAGTCGTTATAGTGGTAGCAGTAGCAGTGGTAGTACCAGTAGTTGTAGTCGTCGTAGCAGTAGCAATGGTAGTAGTACTAGTATTAGTGATTGTAGCGGTACTAGTTGCAAAAGCTGTAGTGATTGTAGCAATAGCAGCAGCAATAGCAATAGTAGTAATAGCAGCTATAGTAGTAGTTGTATTAGTTGGAATAGTCGTCATTGGATTAGTAGTTGTAGCAGCAGTAGTAGCAGTAGTTACAGTAGTAGTAGTAGTAGTAGTAATAGTAGGAGCAATAGTTGTAGGAGTTGTAGTAGCCGTTGTAGTAGTAGTAGTTGCGGTCATTGTATGAGTAGAAGTAGTTGTAGTGAAAGTTGTAGCAGTAATTGTAGTAGAAGTAGCAGCAGCAACAGTAGTGGTAGTTGTAGTAGTAGTATTCATAGCAATAGTAATAGAAGTACTAGTTGCAGTAGAAGTAGGTGTTGTAGTAGAAGCAGTAGTGGTTGTAGGTGTTCTTGAAGTAGCAGTAGCAGTAATAGTATTACTATTAAAAGTAGTAGTAGTTGTAATGGTCGTAGTACTAGTTGTAGTAGACAGAGCGATGGCGGCAGTAGTAGTAGTAGTAGGAGTGGAAGTAGTAGTATTAGTATTAAGAGTAGCAGCAGCAACAGTAGAAATAGTAGTAGCAGCAGTAGTGGTAGTAGTAGTAGTAGCAGTAGCAGCATTAGTAGCAGTATTAGCAGCAGCAGCAATAGTAGTAGTAGCACTAGTAGTTGTTGCAGTTGTAGTACTAGTAGTTGCAATAGTAGTAGCACTCAAAGTAGTAGCTAGAGTAGTAATAGCAGCAGTCGTAGTAGTAGCAATAGTTGTAGTAGTTGTTGTAGTTGAAATAGTAGTAGTAGTAGTAATAGTAGTAGTAGTAGTAGCAATAGTAGTAGTGGTAGTAGCAATAGTAGTAGTATTGTAGCAGAAGTAGTAGTGGTGGTAGTAGTAGTAGAAATAGTAATAGCAGTAGTTGTAGGAGTTGTAGTAATTCAAGTAGTCGTAGTTGTGGCGATGGTGTAGTAGTAGTAGTAGTTGTAGTTGTTGTAGTAGTAGTAGTAGCAATAGTAGTAGTATTGTAGCAGAAGTAGTAGTGGTAGTAGTAGTTCTAGAAATAGTAATAGTAGTAGTTGTAGGAGTTGTAGTCATTCAAGTGGTAGTAGTTGTCGCAGTAGTGTAGTAGTATTAGAAGTAGTAGGAGGAGGAGTAGTTATATTAGTAGTAGTAGGAGGAGTAGAGGTAGGCATAGCAGTAGAAGTGGAAGTAGCGATAGTACTGGTGGTGGTCGTAGTAGTAGTAGTAGTAGTGCAGTATGAGTAGCAATAGTAGCAGCAGCTGCAGCAGAAGTAATGGCAGTAATAGTTGTAGGAGCAGCAGTAGTAGTAGTAGAAGTAACAGTAGTAGTAGTTGTAGCCGAATTAAAAGTAGCAATAGTTGTTGGTTTAGAAGTAGTTGTAGTAGTACTAATTCTTGCAGTAGCAGCAGCAGTAGTAGCAGTAGCAGTAGTAGTGGAATCTGCAATAGTAATAGTTTTAGTTGCAGTAGAAGCAGCAGCAGTAGGAGTAGTAGTAGTTGCAGTTATAGTATTAGTAGTTGCAATAGCAGTAGTACTCAAAGTAGTTGCTGGAGTAGTAGTACTAGCAGTCGTATTTGTTGTAGTAGCTGTAGTGGTGGTAGTAGTAGTAGTAGTTTTCCCAGCAATAGTAGTAGTATTGTAGCAGAAGTAGTAGTAGTAGTAGGTGTCGTAGTCATAGTTATAGTAGTAGTAGAAGTAGTTGCCGAAGTCGTACTAGTTGTTGCGGTAGTAGCCATAGCAGTAGCAGTATTAGTAGTAGTCATGATAGTAGTAGCAGTAGCAGCAGCAGTAATAGAAGTAGTAGTTGTAATAGTAGTAGTAGTAGTAGAAGTAGAAGTAGTAGTTGTAGTAGTAGTAGTAGTGGTCGTAGTAGTAGTAGTTGCTGCAGTAGCAGTAGTGGTAGAAGTAGTCATATTAGTTGCAATAGTAGTAGTAGCAGTAGCAGTAGCTATAGTAGGGGTTGTATTATTAGTAGTAGTAGTAGCAGTAGTAGTAGTAGTAGTTGTTGTAGTGATAGTAGTAGTACTAGTTTTTGTAGCAGTAGTAGTTGTTGTTGTAGCAATTGTAGTAGTTAGCAATCGAAGTAGTGGTACAAGTTGTAGAAGTATGAGTAGTAGTAATAGTTGTGGTAGTACTTGTTGAAGTAGTCATAGTAGTAGTACGAGCATGGGGTGTAGTAGTAGTAGCAGTAGAAGCAGTAGTAGTGGTTATAGTAGTAGTTGTGGTAATAGTAGTATTATTAGGAGTGGTAGTCGCAGTCGCAGTAGTAGTAGTAGTAGTATTAGTAGCAGCAATAGAAGTAGTAGTAGTAGTGGTACTAATAGTAGTAGTTGTTGTTGTAGTAGTGGTGCTAGCAGTAATAGTTGTAGTCGTAGTAGTAGTGGTAGCACTTGCAAGAGTAGAAGTAGTAGTAGTAGTAATAGAAGTAATAATAGCAGAAGTTGGAGTAGTAGTGGTAGTAGCACTGGTAGTACTGGAAGGAGTAGTAGTATAAGTCATAGTAATAGTAGTAGTAGTTGTAGTAGTAGTAGCAAAAGGTGTAGTAATAGTAGTTGTGTTATGAGTTGCAATAGTAGTAGTAGTATAGTAGTAGTAGTAGTAGTAGTAGTAATAGTAGCAATAGGAGTAGTGGTAGTAGCAGTGGTAGTAGAAGTTGTAGTACAAGTAGTAGCAATAAGAGTAGTGGTAGTGGTAGTGGTAGTAGAAGTAGTAGTAGTAGTAGTACCAGTAGGAGTAGTGGTAGTAGTAGTGGTAGTAGAAGTAGTAGTAGTGGTTGTAGTAGTTATTGTAGTAGCAGTAGTAGTGGTAGTTGTTGTTGTACTTGTTTGTATTGTAGTAGTAGTGGTGGTAGTGGTAGGAGTAGTAGCAATTACTCTAGTATTAAAAGTAGTAGTAGTAGTAATACTAGTAGGTGCAGTAGTAGCAGTTGCTATAGTAGTAGTGGTTCTAGGATTAGCTACAGTAGTAGCAATAGCCATCGGAGTACTAGTAGTAGCGCATTTGTAGTGGCAGTTGAAGCTGTTGTAGCAGTTGCAGTTGCAATAATAACAGTAGTTGTAGAAGATGCTATAGTAGTAGTTACAACAGGAGCAACAGTTGCAGTAGCAGTAGAAGTAGTTGTAGTAGTAGTAGTAGTAGTAGTAGTAGTAGTAGTAGTAGTAGTAGTAGTAGTAGTAGTAGTAGTAGTAACAGCAACAGAAGTAGTAGTAGTAGTAGTAGTCATAGCTGCAATGGTAGTGGTAGTCGTAGTAGTAGTAGCGACTGTAGAAGTCGTGGGAAAAGTACTAGTAGAAGATGCAGCAGCAACAACAATAGTAATAGTAGTTGCAGTAGTATAAAGAGTCGTAGCAGTTGTAAGGGAAATAGTAGTCGTCGTGAAAGTAGGAGCAGTCGCAGTTGTAGAAGTGGTAGTATAAGTTGCAGCAGTTGTAGTTGTTGTTGGTGTTGTTGTTATTTTAGTAGTAGTAGCAGCTGCAACAACAACCATAGTAGTAGTATTAGTAGCAGTTGCAGAAGTAGTATTAGTATCCGAAGTAGTAGTAGTCATAGTAGTGGTTGTAGCAATAGTAGTAGAAGTAGTAGTAGTTGTAGTAGTAGTCGTAGTAGTAGTAGTAGTTGTTGTAATAGTAGTAATAGTAGCAGAAGTCAAAGTAGTGGCATCAGTAGCAGAAGAGGTTGCAGTAGTAGCAGCAGTAGCACTTGTAGTAGCAGTAGTAGCCGCAGTAGCAGTAGTAGCAGTAGTTGTGGTAGCAGCTGCAGTAGTAGTAGTAGTAGTAGTTGTTGTTGTTGTTGTTGTTGTTGTTGTTGTAGAAGTTGCAGCAGCAGCAGCAGTAGTAGCACTAGTAGAAGCGATAGTAGCAACAACAAGAGTAATACCAGTAGTACTAGTAGTGGTTGTAGCAGATGCAGTAGCTTTAGTAGTGTTGTAGTAGCATTATCAATAATAGTTGTAGTAGGTGAAGTAGTGGTAGTCGTAGTAGTAACAGAACAACAACAATAGCAGGAGCAACAACAGCAATAACTGAAGAAGAAGTAGTAGTAGTAGTAGCCATAGCCACAGTGGAAATGGTGGTAGTTGTAGTAGTTGTAACTGTAGAAGTTGTAGTAGAAGTACTTGTAGAAGTTGCAGTAGAAGCAACAGTTGTAATAGTAGTAGTAGTAGTAGTAGTAGTCGTACGAGTAGGATCAACAATCGTGGCAGTTGTAGTGGCAATAGTAGTAGTCGTAGAAATTGCAGTAGTCGTAATAGTAGAAGTACTAGCAGAAGTACTAGCAGTTGTAGTAGTTGTAGTAGTAGTAGTAGTTGTTGTTGTTGTTGTAGTAGTAGTAGTTGTACTAGTAGCAGCAACAACAACAATGATCGTAGTAGTAGTAGTAGTAGTAGTAGTAGTTGTGGAAGTAGTATTAGTAGTCGCCGTAGTCTTAGTCATATTAGTAGTTGTAGCAATAGTAATAGAAGTAGCAATAGTAGTAGTCGTAGTCATAGTAGTATCAGTAGTAGTATTAATAGTTGTGGGAGCAGCAGTAGTGGTAGCAGTAGTAGTATGAAGAGCGGTGAAAGTAGCAGTAGTAGCTACAATAGCACTAGTAGTTGCAGTAGTAGTTGCAATAGCAGTGGTAGCAATAGTAGTAGTAGTAGTAGTAGTAATAATACTAGTAGTAGTAGTAGTAGTAGGAGTAATAGTAGTAGTAATAGTAGCTATAGCAGTAGCAGCACTAGTAGAAGTGGTAGTAGTAGCAACAAAAGTAATAACTGTAGTACTGGTAGTGGATATAGTAGACGCAGTAGCAATAGTAGTGTAGTAGTAGCAGTAGCAATAATAGTTGTAGTAGGTGAAGTAGTGGTACTTGTCGTTGTTGCAGTAATGGTAGTAGTTGTAGCTGTAGAAGTATTAGCAGAAGTGCTAGTAGAAATTGCAGCAGCAGTAGCAGTAGTAGTAGACGTAGTAGTAGTATCAATAGTTGCAGCAGTAGTAGTGGCAATAGTAGTAGTAGAAGAAGTTGCAGTAGTCGTAGTACTAGAAGTAGTAGTAGAAGCAGTCGCAATTGTAGTAGTAGTAGTAGTAGCAGCAACAACAGGAGACATAGTAGTACTAGTAGTAGTAGTTGTGGAAGTAGTATTAGTAGCCGCAGTAGTAGTAGTCATAGTAGTAGTTATGGCAATACTAGTAACAGTAGTACTATAGAAGTAGTGGGAGAAATAGTAGCAACAGGAGGAGTAGTAGTTGTAGTGGTAGTAGTAGTTGTAAAAATAGTTGTAGTTGCAGTAGTAGTAATTGTAGTTGTAGTTATAGTTCTAGTTGAAGTAATAGTAGTAGTAGTCGTAGTAGTAGTTGTTGTATTAGTGGTAGTAATAGTAGTAGTAGTAGTAGTAGTAGTAGTAGTAGTAGTAGGGGTATTAGGAGTAGTTGTAGTTATAACACTAGTTGAAGTAATAGTAGCAGTAGTTGGAGTAGTAGTTGTAGTAGTGGTAGTAATGGTGGTAGTAGTGGTAGTAGGGGTATAAGGAGTAGTTGCAGTAGTAGTAGTAGTAGTAATAGTAGTAGTAGTAGTAGTAGTAGGGGTGTTAGGAGTAGTAGTAGTTGTTGTTGTAGTAGTGGTAGTAATAAGGGTAATTCTGGCAGTAGTGGTTCTAGTAGTAGTGGTTGTGGTATTAATAGTGGAAGTAGGAGTAGTAGTAGCCATAGTGGTAGTAGTTGTTGTTGTTGTTGTAGTAGTAGTAGTGAATGCCATAGTACATATAGTAGTAGTAGTCGTCGTTGTAGTAGTAGTAAAAGTAGTAGCAGTAGTAGTTGCATCTACAGCTGTAGCAGAAGTATTAGTAGTAGCAGCAGTAGTATTCGTAGCAGTAGTAGAATTCATATTCGTAGAAGTAGTAATAGTAGTTGGAGAAGCATTAGTAGCAATAGGAGTAATACTATTAATAGTTGATTTTTTAGTAGTAGTACTAGTAGTAGTATTTGTAGTAGTGGTAGCAGCAGCAGTAGTTGTAATAATAGTTGTTGTTGTTATTATTGTAGTGGTGTAGTAGTATTAGTAGCAGTACTCGTTGTACTAGTACTAACAGTAGTAGAAGTACTTGTAGTTGTAGTAATAGTAGTAGTTATAGTAGTAGTACCATTAGTAGTAGTAGTGGCCACAATAGTAGTAGTAGTGGTGGTACTAGGAGAAGCAGTAATAGGAGCTCTCGTTGTTGTGGTATTAGTCAGAGTTGTGGTAGTAGTAATTGCGGGACTATTAGTAGTAATAGTACTCGAAGTAACAGAAAAAGTACTAGTCGTAGTGGTAGTTATTATTGTTGTTGTTGTTGCTGTTGCATTTGTAAGAGTAGTAGTAACAGTAGGAGTGGTTGTAGTAGTAGCACAAGTAGATGTAGTAGTAGTAGTAGCATTACAAGTAGTAGTAGTAATAGTAGTAGTAGTAGTAGTAGCAGTAGTAGTAGTAGTAGCAGTAGTAGTATTAGTTGTTGTTGTAGCAGTAGCAGAAGCAGCAGTAGTAGTAATGGCAGTTGGAGTAGCAGCAACACCAGCAACATTATTAATAATAGTAGTAGTAGTAGCAGTAGTAATAGTAGTCAATGTAGCAGCAGCAGCAGTAGTAGTAGTAATAGAAGTCGAAGTAGTAGTAGTAGTAGTAGTAGTAGTAGTAGTAGTA
>RXID01021502.1:0-47035 GCA_005019695.1 Trichopus zeylanicus subsp. travancoricus
TACCACAACTGATACTACACTGCTACTGCCTCTACTACAACAACTTCTACTACTACCACTGCTAGTTCTGCTACAAATACTATAGCTAGTACTTCTGCTACTACTACTATTGCAACTCCTACTAATACTACTATTACTACTACTACAATTGCTATTAATTTTATTACTACAACTACAATTACTACTACTATTACTTCGACTACCACATCCACTACTATTACGACTACTTCAGCTACTGCAACTATGATTCTTATTGCAACTACTGCCACTACAACTACTAATCTTACTACTACAATCATCACTGCGACTACTCTTACTGCTACAACTATTACTACTACTAGTACTACTTCTACTTCGACTACTACTTTGACTACAATGACTACTACAACAACAACAACAACAACTACTATACTACTACTATTACTACTACTACTCCTCCTGCTACTACTACTCCTGCTACTACTACTAGTACTCCTCCTCCTACTACCACTACCACTACTACTACTTCTACTACTACTACTACTACTACTATAACAACAACAACAAAAACAACAACAACTACTACTACTACTAATACTACTACTATTACTACTACTACTACGGCTGCTGTTACTACTGCTACCACTCATTCTGTTGCACCTACTCCTACACCTACTCCGATTAAATACTACTACTTTTACTACTACTACTACTACTACTACTATTACTACTACTACTACTACTACAACAACAACAACAACTGCTGCTGCTGCTGCTACTACTACTACTACTTCTACTGTTGCTCCTATTACTACTCCTACCACTACTCCTCCTCCTCCTCCTACTATTATTACCACTACTCCTATTACTACCGCCCCTACTACTACTTCTACTGTTGCTCCTACCACTACTCCTACCACTACTCCTCCTCCTCCTCCTACTATTATTACTTCTACTGCTACCATTACTACTACTACTATTACTACTATAATTACTAACACTTCTCCTACTCCGATTTCTGCTACTCCTTCTCCTACTACTAGTACAATTATTATTACTACTACTACTACTATTACTAATATTATTGATTCTGCTAATGCTACTCCTATTACTACGCTTGCTACTACTCCTACCACAACTACTAGTACTTCAACTAATATTACTGTTATGAGTGCTACTACCAGTACTACTTTTACTACTACTATTTCTAGTACAAGTACAAGTGCAGCGAGAACAACTACAATAACTGCTACTCCTACTACATCTGCTACTCCTAATACGACTACTACTACTACCAAAACTACTACTACTTCTACAACTGCTACTCCTACTACTCCTACTACTACTACTGCTACTAATAATAATAATAATAATAATACTACAACCACAACTTCTATTACTACTACCACTTCTACTGATACCACTACTACGACTACGACAACTACTATGACGACTACAACTACTACTTCTGTTGCTACAACAACTACTACTACTACTACAACAACTACAACTACCAATTCTACTTCTACTCCAAGTACTACTACTACTACTATTCTTGCTACTACTATTATTACTCCTCCTCCTCCTCCACCTACTACTACTACTACCACTACTAGTACTAGTACTTCTACTACTACTACTACAACAACTACTGCTTCTACGAGTACTACTATTCCTACTCATATAACTACTACTCCTACTACTACTCCTACTACTATTACTATTCTTACTAGTACTAATACTGATAGTATTTCTACTACTGCTACTACTTCTACTACTACCACTAATACTTGTATTGCTACTACTACAACAACCGCTACTATTACTACTACTACTATTCCTAATACTACTACTACTACTACTACTGTTGTGGCTATTGCTGCTCTCCTCCACCTCATACTACTACTACTTCTACTACTTCAACTACTACTACTTCAACTACTACTACTACAACAACAACTACTACTAATATTACTACTACTAATTCTACTACTAGTAGTAGTACTACTACTAGTACTTGTACTACAACTGCTGCTTCTACTACTACTACTACTAATACTAGTACTACAACAATTACTACTACTGCTACTATTACAACTACTACTTTTACTGTTACTTTTACTACTACTACAACTACTATTACAGATGTTATTACTATGGTTACTTCTGCTACAACTACTACTACAACTACTACTACTCCTACTACTACTCTTGCTACAACTACTACAATTAGTACTGCTATTACTACTGTTTCTACTACTACATTTTTCGCTACTCCTAGTTCTACTCCTGCAACTACTCCTTCTAGTAATATAGCTACTCCTACTACAACTACTACTACTATTACTATTGCCTCAACTATAACTACTATTACTATTACCACAATAACAACTACTACTACTATTTCACTCACTACTACTACTACTACTATTATTACGATCACTAACTCAACTACTACTTCTACTCCTACAATAACAACAACAAATACTACCACTACTACTACTCCTAGTACTGTGACTTCTGTTATAGCTAGTACTACTGCTACTACTACTACTGCTGCAAACAACAACTACTACTACAACAACTACTACTAGTACTGCTTCTACTACTACTAATACTGCTACGACAATTACACCACTACTACTGCTACTGCTACAAGCACGACTTCTACTCCTACAACTACTACTTTTTTTACTGTTAATACTACTACTACTCCTACTACCGCTACTACTACCACCACCACCATTACTACTACCACAACAACAACAACAACAACAACTACTACTAGTACTCCTACTACCCCTATTGCTACTACTACAACTCCTCCTCCTCCTACTACTACTACTTCTACTACTTCAACAACTTCTACTACTACAACAACAACTACTACTACTACTACTACTACTACTACTACTACTACTACTACTACTATTACAACTACTACAACTACTACAACTACTACTTCTACTTCTACTCCTACTACTACTACTCCTATTATTACAGCTACGACTGCTACAGCCACAACAATTACTACTACTGCTACAACTACTACTCCTACTACTATCCCCACTACTACTTTTGGTACTTCTCCTCCACTTACTACTACTACTACCTATACTACCACTACTGCTACTGCCCCCACTACTACTACTACCACTTCTACTCCTCCTCCTCCTCCTCCTCCTCATACTACTACTACTTCTACAACTATTGCTAGAGCTACTGCTACTACTATTGCTACTACTACTACTTTTTCTACTAGTAGTAGTGCAACTTCTACTACTACAACTAGTTCTACTACAACCACTACTAGTACTACTACTGTTGCAGCTCCTGCTCCAACTGCAACTCCTAGACCTATGAGGTATACTCCAACTACAACTACAGCTACTACTCCTACTACTACTAGTGCAACTGCAACTACTTCTACTCCCACTCTTACTCTGATTACTACTCCAACAACAACAATAACAACTACTACTACTTATACTACTACTACAACCACTTCTACTACTACTACTGCTGCTGCTGGTACTACTACAACTGCTACCAGTACTGCTACAACAACAACAACTACTACTAGTATTGTTCCTGCTAATATGACTACTATTACTACTACTACTACTTTAACTACTGCTACAACTACTTTTACTTGTACTACTACTACAACAACAACAACAACTACTACTACTACTACTACTACTACTTTTACATCAACTGCTGTTGTAACTACTGCTTCCGTTACTATTGCTAATACTAATACTGCTACTACTACCACCACTACTACTGTTGCAACTACTTTTGCCATTACTACTACAACTATGGCTACTACTACTACTTCTACTTTAACTACTACTATGTTTACTCATACTGCTGCTGCTACTACTACTACTATAACTGCTACTTCTTCTACTACTGCTACTAAAGCAACTACCACTGCAACAACAACTACTACTACTACAACTACTGCACTTGTTGAAACTACTGCTATTGCTGCTGCAACTGCTACAACTGTCACAACTACAGCTACTGCTGCTGCAACTACAATAACAACAATAACTACGACCGCAACTCCTACTTCTACTACTACTTATTCTCCTACTACTACTACTTCTGCTACTAGTACTGTTACTACTACTAATATTACAACTACTACTGCTATTGCTACAATGACTACAACTACTACTGCAGCTGCTACTGCTACCACGACAATGACTACTTCTGCTACAACTACAATTACTACTACTATTACTACTACTACTACTACTACTGTCACAATTGATTCTGCAACTACTACCACTACTACTATTGCTACTATTACTGCTACTGCTACTACTGCTACTGCTACTGCTACTACCACTACTGCTACTACTACTCCCACTACTGCTACTACTACTACTACTACTACTACTACTCCTACTACTACTACTACTAATACTGCACTACTACTACATCTACCACTACTACAACTATTGTTCTTGCGAATAAGACTACTAGTACCATGAAGACTACTTCTACTACTGCTGCTTCTACTCCCACTACTGCTACTACTACTACTACTACTACTACTACTACTACTACTATTGCTGCTACTATTACAACTACCACTACTACAACTACTATTCTTGCGAGTAAGACTACTAGTACCATGAAGACTACTTCTACTACTGCTATTACTACTGTTACTAGCACTACTATTGCTACTACTACGACTACTTCCACTACTAGTACTACTTCCACTGCAACTAATCCTACAACCCCTACTACTACTATTGCAACTAGTACTACTACAAATACTACTAATACTGCTTCTGCTACCACAACTACTACTTCTACTACTACTACTACTACTCTGTCTACTACTCCTACTATGATTGCTACAACTACCACTACTGCTATTACTACAACAACTACTACTACGACTACTAAATAGGTACTACTACACTACTACAACAACAACAACTACTACCACTAACTCGAGTACTACTACACTACTACAACTACCACTACTATTACTACTACGGCTACTTCTACTACTGCCACCGCTACTCCCTATAATACTATGACTACTTCTACTACCACTACTATTGTTACTACTACTTCTACTACTACTACAACAACAACTACTAATAATATTACTACAAATACTAGTACTACTATTGCTACTAATTCTCCTACTACTATTATGACAACTACTACAGTTACTACCACAACTACTACTACTTTTCTTACTACTACTACTACTATTACTCAAACTCCTTCTACTATTACAACTACTACTATAACAACTAATATTACAACTACTGCAACTACTTATGCTGCTACTACCATAACTACTACTGTTGTTGCTACAACAATTATTGCTACTCCTAATTCTACTAGTACTACTACTACTACTTCTACTTCTACTACTACTACTAACGACTAACTAATACTACTCTACTAATACTACTAATACTACTACTACTACTACGAAACTGACTAACTACTATACTATACTACTTTACTACTACGACGATTATGACTACTAGTACAACTACTACTACTGAACTGCTACTGCTACTACTACGACAACTAATGCAACTAGTCTTCGAACTACTACAATTACTGCTACTAAAGCTATTTCTGGTGTTGTTATTACTACTCCTACTACTTCTAATACTTCTAATATTATTGCTACTTCAGCTACTACTTTGGTTGCTACACACACTGCTACTCCTACATTTACTATTACTTCTCCTAATACTACTCCTACTAGCACTACTGCTACTATTACTGCTACTATTACTGCTACTATTACTAATACTTCTACTACTACTTCTATTACTACAACAACATCTACTACTACTACTACTACCGCTACAGCTTTTACTACTACTACCACTACCGCTTCTTCTACTACTACTACTACTACTACCACTTCTAGTACATCCAATACTACAACTACTAATTCTACTACTACTACTACTACTTCTACTAATACTTGGACAACAAGTACTACTCCTACTACTACTACTACAACCACTTCGGCTACTGCTACTGCTACTAGTACTACTATTGCTACTACTACGACTAGGCCTACTGCTATTGCCACTACTACTACTACTTCTACAGCTACTACTACTATTACTATTGCTACTTTTGCTGCAACTAATGCTTCCACTTCTACTTCTACCACAACAACAACAACAACAACTACTACTAATACTTCTACTACTACTACAACTACGACTACTACTACTACTACTACCACTAGTATTACTTTGCATACTATAACTATTACTTCTACTACTACAGCATCTACTATCGCTATCGCTACTGCTACTACTTGTAGTACTACTAGTACTATTGTTATTGCTACTGCTACTGCTACTACTACTACTGGTGCTACTGCTAGTAGTTCTGCTACTCCAACTACTACTACTGCTACTACTACTACTACTCCTCTTACTGCTACAGCTACTACAACAGCCACTACTACTACTACTATAACTATTATTACTACCACAACTACAACTACTATTATTACTACTGCTTCTACAACTACAAAAACTAATACTACTACTACTACTACAACTACTGTAGCTACAACTAGTAGCAGTACTACTATTCCTGGCACTACTACAACTGCTACTACTTCTTCTACTACAGCTGCTACTGCTACTACCATAACTACTACTACAGCTGCTACTGCTACTACTATATCTACTACCACAACTAATACTTTTGTCATTGCTAATACTACTAGTATTACTGCTACTATTGTTGTTGTTGCTGATGCTGCTTCTGTTAGTACTACTACTACCGCTGCTGCTCTCACTACTACTACTTCAGCTGCTGCTGCTACTACTATTACCACAACTACTGCTGCAAATACTACTAATACTACTAACACTAATACTACTACTACTACTACTATAGCTTCGACTACTGCTACTACTGCTACTATTATTATAACTACTACTACAACTATTATTATTGCTGCTGCTACTTTTGTGGTTGCTACTGGTACTACTACTACTATAACTACTAGTAGTACATCTCCTACTACTATAAGTACTACTACTATTGCTACAACTTCTTTCTCCTACTGCTTGTACTATAACTACTAGTTTTGCTATGACTGCTACTACTAGTACTACTACCGTAATAATAACTACTACTACTATGAATATTGCTACTGCTATGACTAGAACTACTACTACCACAACTTCTGCTTTTACTGTTGTTGTTGCCGCTACTACTACTGCTGCTACCACTACTACGACTGCTATTACAATGACTGCTACTACTACTTCTATGACTTTTACTTCTAGTACTACTTGTGCTACTGCTACTACTTTTGCTATGACTACTACTACTAGTACTACTACCACTACTATGACTATTGCTACTGCTACTAGTACTACAACAACTACTACTGCTTCTTATGCTACTGCTATTACTATTACTATAGCTGCTGCCACTACTGCTACTACTGCTACTGCTATAACTACTACTTCTACTACTATAGCTACTATTGCTACTGCTAGTGTAACTACTACTACTACTATTGCTACTAAAGCCACTACTGCTACTACTACTCCTATTACTACTACTCTTACAACTAATGCAACTACTACTACTGTTGCATCTGTTGCTGCTACAACTGCTTCTCCTACTCCTAATACTACTATTACTACTACAGTTGTTACTACTACTACTACTGCATTTGCTACTACTACAACTTGTACTACTGCTACAACTTTTGCTACTACTACCACTACTAGTGCTATCACCACTATTACTATTGCTACTGCTACTACTACAACTACTACTGTTGCTGCTACTACAACTATTACTAATACTACCATTTCTACTGCTACTACTGCTACTGCTACTATTGCTATGACTACTACTACAGCTCCAACAGCTATTACAGCTACTACTATCGCTACTACTGCCACTACTACTACTGCCATAATTGCTACTGCCGCTACTACTGCTATTGCTACTTCTACTACTGCCACTAGACTGCTACTCCTTCTACTACTACTACTACTACAACTACTACTGCTACTGCCACTGCTACTTCTGCTACTAAAACTATTGCTACTACTACAACTACTACTTCTACTAATTTCACTGCTAATACTTCTACTACTTCTGCAACTGCTGATATTGCCACTACTAATGCTTATTCAACAGTAACTACTGCGACTACTACGACTACTAATTTTGCTACTACTGCTACTAATAATACTACTTCTACTACTACTACTAAAACAACTACTAAAATTGCTGCTACAACAACTACTACTACTACTGGTGCTACTACTCCTAATAATGCAACTACTACAACTACCATTACTGTTGCTGCTACTAGTACTCCTACTACTAATGTTACAACTTCAGCTACAAGTTCTTTTACTACTATTACCACTACTACTACTGCTGCTGCTGCTACTATTGCTACGACTACTACTACTGCTACTACAACTGCTAAGATTACTACTACTACAACTGCTACTGCTACTACTGCTGTAACTGCTACAACTACTACTATTACTATTGTTGTTGCTGCTGCTATAACAACTACTACTACTATTGCTGCTGCTACTGCTAATACTACTACTACTACTAGTGCTATTATTACTACTTCTACTACCGCTGCAACTACTACTACTACTACAACTACTCCTACTGCTAATGCTATTGCTGCTACTACTACTACTACCACTACTACTACTGCTACTACTGCTGCTATTGCTGCTGCTGCTGCTGCGGCTACTGCTACCATAACTGCTACTACTCTATTAAATCTACTAGTACCACCATGACTACTAGTACCACTACTACTACTACTACTACTACTACTACTACTACTTCTGTTGCTACTACTACTACTACTACTAATATTACGGCTTCTACTACTACTACTACTACTATTGCAGCTACTACTACTACTCCTGCAACAACTAGTACTTCTACTACTACTGCTACCACTACTTCGGCTGTTTCTACTGCTACTACTACTACTACTACTACTACTACTCATACTACTCCTTCAACTACTACTAATACTACTACAACCACTGCTACTACTACTACAACTTACTAGTACTACTGCTCTTACTACTTCTAATAATCCCCCTACAACTTCTTGTGCTATTAATACAACTGCCACTGCTGCTACTATCACTACTACTATTGTTACTACTACCACTACTTCTATGACTACAACTGCTACTACTAGTACTACTACTATTATTACTGCTCTACTGCTTGTACTGCACTACTACTACAACTATGACAATCGAGAGGATAACACCAACTGCCACTCCTGCTCCAACACCTATTCCTACTTCCACTGTTGCTCCTACAACAACAACAACAACAACAACAACAACAACTACTACTACTACTAGTAGTATTGCTACTTCTACTAACACTACTACAACTACTCCTACCACTACTACTACTAATATTGCTACTATTAGTACTACTATTACTATTACTGCTACTACTACTACTATGACTATTACTACTACTACAACTTCCACAATAACTACCATTGCTACTTCTATCACAACTACTACCGATGTTGCTACTACTACTACTACCACAATTACTACAACTGCTACTACTACTACAACAAGTACTACTACAACTACTATTACTACTACTATTATTACTAGCACTACTACTCCTACGACTACTACTACTACTACTACGGCTACCCCGACCCCAACTACTATTTCTACTATTACTCCTACAACTAAAATTACTACTACTTCTACTACTACTACTACTATAGCTGCCACAACACCTACTACTGCTACTACCACTACTTCTAATACTACTTCTACTACAACTACTACTAATACTATTACCACTACTACTACTACTACTATTTCTACTACTCGTACTTCTACCACAACTACTACTACTACTTCGATAATAACTATTGCTACTACTACTACTACTACTACTACTACTACTATGCCTGCTACTATTGCTACTACTAGCACAATGGCTACTACTACCAGTACAACCACTACTACGACCAATACTACAAATGCAATTACCACCACTACTACTACTATTACTACTATTCTGGCTATTAATACTACTACTACTATAACTACTAGTGCTCCTAATACTCCTACTACTAATACTACTACTACCACTATTACTACTACTTCTACTACTAGTACTACTGCTGCTACTACAACTGGTACTATTATTTTTTCTACTACTACTACAAGTTCTACTCCTACACCTGCTGCTACTAATAGTACTCCGACTGCAACTACTACTACTAGTACTAGTACTAGTACTAGTACTACTACTACTACTACTACTCGTGCAATTTCTGGCACTAATACTGCTGCTACTTGTGCTGCTACTATTATTACTATGACTACTACTACTCCTGTTACTGCTATTGCTGCTACTACTACTACTACTGCTACTACTACGACTACTGCTGCTGCTGCTACAACTACTACAACCACTACAACTACAACAACAACTACTAATTCTATTGCAATTTCTGCTACTAATACTGCTGCTACTAGTATTGCTACAACTATTACTACAACTACTACTTCCAGTGCTACTTCTACTATTGTTGCTACTACTGCTGCTACTACTGCTACTACTACTATTATTACTACGCCTACTATGACCCCTGCCACAGCTACTACTACTACTCCTTCTCCTCCTCCTCCTCCTACTACTGCTACTACTACTTTTATTACTATTGCAACTACTACTTTTCTTATTACTGCTACTACTACTGCTGCTACTACTCCTACTGCAGCTTCTACTACTACTGCTACAATTACTGTTGTTTCTATTATTACTGCTACTACTGCTTCTACTACTACTGCTACTATAGCTTCGACTTCTACCACAACTACTATTGTTACTACGGCTGCTACCGCTGCTATTACTACCCCTAATACGACTGCTATTGCTGCGACTACTTCTACAACTATTACTACTAGTACTACTACTACTCCTCCTGCCACTACTGCTGCTACTGCTTCTGCAAGTTCTACTCTAACTACTACTACTACTACTACTACTACAACTGCTACTACTTCTACTAATACTACTGCTACTACTTTTGCTAATACTACTACTATTACTACTACTACTAATGTTAGTACTATCAATACTGCTATTGCAAATACTACTACTCCCACTACTACTGCTATAGTTGCTACTACAACTACTACTATTGCTACTACTACTACTACTCCTGCAACTAGTACTGCTACTACTACTGCTACTGCTATTGCAACTGCTACGACTACTACCACTACAGCTGTAGCTACTACTATGGCTGCAACTACTGCTACTATAACTACTAATGCTAGTACTACTACTACAACTATTGCTGCTACTACTACTACTACTATCAGTACTACTACCGCTAGTACTAATGCTACTGCTCCTCCTACAACTACTACTACCACTACTACAACTACGACCATCGCTACTAATACTAGTACTGCTACTACAACTACTATCGCTACTACTATTACAACTTCTACTACTACTACTGCTACTACTGCCACTGCTGCTCATACTACTGCTACTACTGCTATTGCTACAGCTACTATAACTACTACTACTGCTATTGCTACAGCTACTATAATTGCTACTACTACTAGCACTACTACTACTACTATTGCAATTACTACCGCTATAACTACTAATTCTGTTACTATTAATACTACTACTACTACTAATAGTACTACCCCTTTTACCACTACTATCATTGCTACTGCTACTACTACTGCTACAACTATTACTACTTCTTCCCCTACTTCTTCTACTTCAATAACTTACTGCTATGGCTACTATTGCTTCCACAACAACTACAACTACTGCTGCTACCACGATTACTACTACTACTACTCCTACTACTACTACAACTACTGCTAACACGACCACCACTACTACTACTAATACTACTATTAGTACTACCACTTTTACTGCTCCAAGAGCTACTACTACTTTTTCTCCTAAAACTACTACTACTGCTACTGCTACTACTGCTACAACTACTGCTAATTCTAGTACTACTACTACTACTTCTACTACTACTACTACTGCTGCTGCTACTACTACTACTGCTACTATTGCTCCTACTACCACTACCGCAACTACTACTATAGCTACTACAACTACAACTACGACTGCTACTACTACTGCTATTACTACTGCTGCTACTACTACAACTATAATTACTACCACTGCTAAAACTGCTACTTCTACTTCTACTACCACTACAACTTCTATTACTCTAATACTACTACTCCTTCTACTACTACTTCCCCTAGTTTTACTACTTCTGCAACTACTTCTGTTATGGCTACTACTACTTCTACAACAACAACTACTACTACTACTGGTACCATGAGAACTGCTACTACTACTAGTACTACTACTACAACTTCTACTACTACAGTTAATTCTACTACTGCTTCTACCAACAGAACTAGTACAACAATGACTACTACTACTGCTGCTACTACTTCTACTACTACTACTACTGCAACTATTCCTATTATCGCTACTAGTACACCTACTACTACAACTACTGCTACTATTGCTTCTGCTTCTTCGTCTTCTTCTTCTTCTACTACTACTACTACTACCGTAACTACTGCTACTATTGCTTCTGCTTCTGCTACTACTACTACTACTGCAACTACTTCTATTATTACCCCTACAACTACTATAACAACAACTATAACTACAACTGCTAGAACCACAACTATTAGTACAATAATAACTACAACAACTACTTCAACTACTGTAGGAGCAATGACAAAAACTACAACCACACTACTATTGTTACTACTAATACTACTCCTAGTACTACTACTACTAGTCTTACTTCTCTTACTATTACTACTATTGCAGCAGCCCCCATGGCTACTACTTCTGCTACTACTACTTCCACTACTACTACAACTGCTACTGCTTCTACTATAGCTCTACTGCTACTACTATTACGGATATTATTGCTACTACTACAATAACAACTACTACTAGTACAACTACTACTAATACTACTACTATGCCTACTATAGCTACTTCTACTAACACTACCAATACTATACTTACTACTATCGCTAATGCTACTGCTACTACTGTGGCTACTATTGCTACTACTACTATTGCGACTATTGCAATGGCTACTACTACTATTACTATTGCTACTTCTACTACTACTCCTACAACTACTGATACTACTACTACTACAACTACTAGTATTACTACTACAACTATTACTATTGTTGCTACAACTACTGTTGCTGCTCCAACTACTACTACTGCTGCTACAACTACTACTACTACTATGACTACTACTACGATGACTTTGACTACTAAGAGTGCTACAACTGCTACTACTACTTCTGCCACTACTTCTACTACTAATATTTCTCCTACTACTACTACTACCATAACTACTACTGGTAATACTATTACTACTACTACTACTCTAGCGACTACCGCTATTGCTACTGCTGCTGCTACTTCTACTACTACTACAACTACCTCTACTCATACTATAGTTACTACTTTTGCTACAACAACTACTGCTACAACTACTATTGCTACTATGACTACTACTATGATGACTTTGACAACTAAGATTGCTACAACTGCTACTACTACTTCTGTCACTACTTCTACTACTACTACCATAACTACTACTGGTAATAATATTACTACTACTACTACTATAGCGACTACCGCTATTGCTATTGCTGCTGCTGCTACTACGGCAGCTACTTCTACTACTACTACAACTACCTCTACTCCTACTATAGTTACTACTTTTGCTACAACTACTACTGCTACTATAAGGACAACTACAGCTACTACTACTACTTTTATTACTACAACTACTACCATTACTACTACGGGTACTTAAACTATCACAATTGCTACTACTACTATTACTATAACGACAACTACTACTTCTGCTACTATTGCTTCTACTACAACTTCTACTACATCCCCTACTATTACTACTACTGCTACTACTACTACAACTGCCACTACTAGTGCTATTGCAACTACTACAACTAGTACAACAACTACTACTACTACAATAGCCACTAATACTACTACTACTATTACAGCTTCTACTACAACTACAGCTACTTCTACTACTATTTCTACAACAACAACAATAACTACTACTAGTACTTCTACTATTATTACTTCAACTTCTATTACTACTACTAATACTATTGAAACTACTACTACTACTAGAACTTCTACTACAGTTGCTCTTACTATTGCTAGCACCACCACTACTACTAATACTACGACTGCTACTACGACTCTATTTCTACTACTACTACTACAATTATTACGACCACTACTACTTCTACTACTACTACTACAGCTACTACTATTACTACTACTACTACTGCAAGAACAACAACTACTATACTTCTCATACTACAACTACTACTTCTACTACTACGACCACAGCTACTACTACCAAACTAATACTACTACTACTATTACTACTACTACTGCTACTATTGCTACTACTACTACCACTGTGACTACTGCGATTATAGCCACTACTACTGCTACTACTACTACTATTGATGTTGCTACTATTGCTACTACTACCACATTTAGTACTACTGCTATGATTGCTACAACTACTACATCAATTACTACTACAACAATGACTACTACTACTACTATTGCGACTTCTACTACAACAGCTACTACTACTGCTGCTGCTACTACAACAGCTACTACTACTACTGCTGCTACTACAACAGCTACTACTACTACTACTGCTACTACAACAGCTACTACTACTGCTATTGCTACTACAACCTCTACTACTTCTATAAGTACTACTACTACTACAACTACTACAACCACTACTACTACTACTACCACCACAACTACAAGAATTACTTCTACTACTGTAGAAATAATAACAACAACTACCACTACTACTACTACTATTACTACTACTACTAGTCATAGTCCAACTACTACTACTACTACAACTCCTACAATTGCTATAGCTACAGCTATTGCCACTACTACATCTTCTACTACTACTACTAAAATTGCTCCAGCCATAACTTCCACTAGTACTACTACTACTCTACTACTACTAGTACTACTTTTGCTACTACTACTACTACTATTGCGTCTACTGCTACTCTACTGCTACTACTATTACTGCTACTACTGCAATAATAACTACTACTTGTACAACTACTACTAATACTGCTACTACTCCTACTACAACTACTACTACTTCCACTCATGCTACTGCAACTGCTACTGCGATAAATACTATACCTACTACTATTGAAAATGCTACTGCTGCAATTGTTGCTACAAATATTACAAATGCTACTGCTGCTACTATTGCTACTACTACTACTGCTGCTACTACTACTATTGCTACTACTACTGTTGCTACTACTACTACTACTACTACTGATACTACTGCTACTGCTACTACTACTATTACTACTACTACTATTACTACTACTGCTGCTGCTGCTGCTGCTACTATAACAACAACAACTACTACTACGACTACTACTACTATGACTGCTACAACTGCTACTACTACTTCTGATACTACTGCTACTACTACTATTTCTCCTACTACAACTACTACCACAACTACTACTGGTAATACTATTACTACTACTACTACAACTGCATCTATTGTTGTTGCTACCACTGCTAATACTACTTCTGCTACTACTAGTACTACTACTACAACTTTCACTACTCCTACTATAGTTACTACTTCTGATACAACTACTACTGCTACTAAAACTACAACTATAGCTACTACTACCACTTTTACAACTACAACTACAACAATTACTACCACAGCTACTTACACTACCATTACTGCTACTACTACTACTATTGCTTCTACTACCTCTTCTACTACTACTACTTTTACTACAACCACTACAACTGCTATTTCTAGTTCTATTGCAATTACTACAACTAGTAGTACTACTATTACTTCTACTAATTCTAATATCGCCATGAATACTACTACTGCTATTACTGCTTTTACTGCTACTACTACAACTACAACAACAACAACAACAACAACAACAATAATAACTACTACAATTACTACTACTACTACAACTGCTACTATTATTAATACTACCTCTATTACTGCTACTACTACTACTACTAATACTGTAACTAGAACTACGACTATTACTATAGCTACTACTCTATTTCTCCTCCTCCTCCTCCTCCTCCTCCAACAACTACTATTGTACTTCTCATACCACTACTATCTACTACTACTATTGCTACTATCGTTACTACTGCTACCACTGTGACTACTGCGATCACAACCACTACTACTTCTGCTACTACGAACACAACTATTACGACATTAACTACTACTACTGCTGCAACTACTACTTCTACTTCTGCTGCTGCTACTACAACGAGTACTACTGCTACTACCACAATGACTACTACTGCTACTACTATAACTATCGATAATATAACTACTACTACTATTATTATTGCTACAACAATAACTACTGCTACTGCTACTATGAATAATTATCATACTACTACTACTCTACCTACTACAACTTCTACTACTGCTACAACTGATACAACTACTAACACTTCTATTGCTACTACTTCTACTACTGTTACTACTACTACTACTTCTACTACTACTGCTACTGCTACCACTACTACGACTAGTTATCATACAACTACTACTACCATAACTACTACTGCAACTACTATTATTTCAACTACTACAGCAACTACTACTACTACTACTCTTGTTATAGCTACTATTGCTACTATTACTACAACTGGTATAACTAATCCTATTGCTATGACTGGTACATTGCTGCTAGTACTACTACTACTACTTTTGCTACTAATAACGCTGCTGCCACTGTTGCAATCGCAACTACAACAATGACTACTACTATAGCTACTACTACTATTATTACTACTACTACTATTACTACTACTACTAGTACTACTACTACTACTACTACTAGCAATACTACTACTACTCCGAGTACTACTTCTAGTACTGCTACTACTACTACAACTACTTCTACTGCTACTACTACTACTACTACCACCACCATTGCTACTATTGATAATAATGCTACTACTGCTTCTACAACTACAACCCTTACCATGACTACTACTATTTCTACTAGACTACTATTGCTACTACTATTATTGCTATTGCTGGTACTACTACTACTATTGCTACTTCTATTGTAGCTACTACTGCTACTGCTACTACTATTTCTTCTATAACTGCTATTGCTGCTACTACTCCTACTGCTATTACTACTACTACTATTGCTACTACTACTACTACTACTACTACAACTGTAATTGTTACGTTGACTACTATGATTACTACTACTACCACTACTATAATGACTTATTATTACTACTACGACTACTACTACTACTACTACTACTCCTATGACTAGTACTGCTACTATAAATACTTTTATTACTACTACTACTACCACAACAACTCCTACTACCACTCCTACTCCTACTACTACTACAACTACTACTATTAGTACTACTACTAGTATTATTGCTACTACTACTATTAGTACCACTACAACAACAACAACTACTACTACTCTTGCTACTACAATGACTACGACTGCTACTATAACTGCAGCTACTACTACTATGACATTTGCTAGTACTACTCCTACTGCGACTATTCCTAGAACTACTACTGTAACCACAACTCCTGTGACTATTTTTACTATTGCTATAACTCCTACTACCACTCCTACTCCTATAATACTACAACTACTACTATTAGTACTACTACTACTACTATCGCTACTACTACTACTCTTGCTACTACAATGACTACTACTGCTACTATAACTGTAGCTACTACTACTACTACATTTGCTAGTACAACTCCTACTAGACTACAACAACTATGACTATTGCTATAACTACTACTGCAACCACAACTACTATGACTATTGCTACTACTCTAGTAGCAGTAGTTGCTGAAGCAGCAGGATTAGTAGTAGTAGCTGGAGTACCCATGAAAGTAGCTGCAATTATGGTAGTTGTGGTAGTTGTGGTAGTAGTAACAGTAGTAGTAGTAGCAGGAGTAGTGGCAATAGCTACAGTAGTAGTAGTACTAGTAGAAGTTGTAACTGAAGTAGCAGTTGTTGTAGTTGTAGTTCTAATGGTAGTAGTAGTTGTTGTACTAGTGGTAGTAGTACTAGAAGTAGTGGTAATAGTAGAAGTAATGCAAGTTGTAGTAGGAGCAGTAGTAGTACAATAAGTAGTAGTAGTAGGAGAAGTAGTAATAGTAGAAGTAGTAGTAGTTCTAATACAAGTAGAAGTAATAGTAGTAGTAGTAGGAGGAGTAGTAAGAGTAGTAGTGATAGTAGTAGTAGTAGAAGTAGCAGCCATTATAGCCGTAGTGGCCATAGCCATTGTAGCAGCAGTAGTCGTAGCCATTATAGTAGTAGCAGCACTATCCATTGTAGTAGTAGTAGTTACAGCCGCAGTAGCTGGAGTCGTAGCTGTAGTAGTAGTCACAGTAGTAGTAGAAGTTGGAGAAGTAATAGTAGTAGTTGTAGTAGTTGCAGTAGGATAGTAGTAGTAGTTTTAGTAGTAACTGTAGCAGCAATAATAGTAGAAGTAGTTGTTGTGGTAGTAGTAGTAGTAGTAATAATATTAGTAGTAGTTGTAGTAACACTAGCAGAAGTAGTAGTAGTATTGGTAATTGTAGTAGTAGAAGTAGCAGAAGTAGTAGGAGCAGTCGCATGAGTAGTAGTAGTAGTAGTAGTAGGAGTAGTAGTAGCACTAGTAGTTGAAGTGGTATGACTAGTAGTAGTGGTAGTAGTTATTGTTGTTGTTGTAGTAGAAGTAGTCTTGTAGTAGTCATTGCAGTAGTTGTAGTAGTAGTAGCAGTAGCCACAATAGTCATAATATTATTATTAGTAGTAGTAGTAGTAGTAGGGCAGTAGTAATAGTAATAGTTGTAGTAGTGGTACTAGTAGTAGCAGTAATAGTCAAAGTAGTAGTAGTAATAGTAGTTATAGCAGTAGTAGTAGTAATAAAAATAGTAGTAGTAGCTGGAGTAGTAGTAGTAGTAGTAATAATAGTAGTAGTGGTAGCCGCAGCAGTGGCAGTAGTATAACCAGTAGTAGTAGTAGCCATAGTAGCAGTTGTAGTAGTAGTAGTAGTATCAATTGTGCTACTAGTAGTAGTACTTATAGTGGTAGTAGTAGAAGTATGGTTGGTTGCATAGGAGCTAGTGTAGTACAATAAGAAGTAGTAGTAGGAGAAGTTGTAGTAGTGGAAGTAGTAGTAGTTCTAATACTAGTGGAAGTAATAGTAGTAGTAGTAGTAGCAATAGTAGCAGCAGTAGTAGTGGTAGCAGTAATAGCAATAGTTGCCATTGAAGCAGTAGTAGTTGGAGTAGCGGTAGAAATAGTAGTAGGTAAAATAGTAGTAGTAAGAGTAGTAGAAGTTGGAGAAGTAATAATATTAGTTGTAGTTGCTATAGTAGGAGTGGTTGTTGTTGTTGTTGTAGTAGCAGTAGTAGCAATAATAGTAGAAGTAGTAGTTGTGGTTGTAGTAGTAGTAGTAATAGTATTAATAGTAGTTGCAGCAGCAGCAGCAAAAGTAGTAATAGTAATAGTAGTAGTAGTAAAAGCAGTAGCTGTAGTAGGAGCAGTAGTAGGAGTAGTAGTAGTAGTAGTTGTAGGAGTAGTAGTATTAGTAGTAAAAGTGGTAGCACTAGTAGTAGTAGTTGTAGTAGTAGTAGTTATTATTATTGTTATTGTAGTTGTAGTAGCACTAGTAGTAGAAGCAGTAACTGTATTAGCATTAGTAGTAATAGTAGTAATAGAAATAGTTTCAGTAGTAGTAGTAGTCGCAGTAGTAGCAGTAGTAGTAGGAATAGTAGTAGCAGCAGTCGTTGTCGCAATAGTAGTTGTAATTGGAGAAGTAGAGCAGTAGCAGCAACCGTAGTAGTAGCAGAAGTAGTTGTAATTGTAGGAAGGTAGGTAGTTGTAGTAGCAGTAGCAGCACAAGTGGTAGTCATAGTAGTAGTACAAGTAGTAGTCATTGTAGCAGCAGTTGCAATGGTAGTAGAAGTAGCAGCTACAATAGTAACATTAGTCGCAATTGTAACCGTAGTAGCAGTAGTAGTATTAGTAGTAGTAGAAGTAGTAGTAGCTATAGTTGAAGTCATAGCATCAGTAGCAGTAGTAGCCGTAGTAGCAGGAGTAGTAGTAGTAGTAGTCATACTAGTAATAGCAGCAACAATAGTAGTAGTAGTAGTAGTAATAGTAGTAGTGGTATCATGAGCAATGATAGTAGCAGGAACAGTAGTTGTACCAGTAGTAGTAATAGCCGTAGTAGCAATGGTAGTAGTAGTTGGTCTAGTAGTAGTAGTAGCAATTATACTAGTAGTAGAAGTAGTTGTAGTAGTAGTACTAGAAGTAGTGGCAGTAGCAGAAGTAGGCAAGTTGCGAGAGAAGCAGTAGTAGTACAATAAGTGGTAGTAGGAGCAGAAGTAGTCATAGTAGAAGTAGCAATAGTTCTAATACTAGTAGAAATAATAGTAGTAGTGGTAGTAGCAATAGCAGTAGCTACCATTCTAGTAGTAGTAGTTGTTGTAGCAGTAGCGGTAGTAGTAGTAGCTATTGTAGTAGTTATTGTTGTAGAAGTTGGAGAAGTAATAGTAGTATTTGTAGTAGCTATAGTAGGAGTAGTAGTTGTTATTATAGTAGTGGCATTAGTAGCAATAATAGTAGAAGTAGTAGTTGTGGTAGTAGTAGTAGTAGTAATAGTATTAGTAGTTGTTGTAGTAGTAGCAGTAGAAGCAGTAGTAGTAGTAGTAATACTACTACTACTAATAGAAGCAACACTGTAATTGGAGTAGTAGCGGGAGTAGTAGTACTAGCAGTAGAAGTGGTAGCGCTAGTAGTAGTAGTAGCAGTTGTTGTTGTTGTTGTTATTGTAGTCATAGTAGCACTAGTGGTAGAAGCGATAGATATATTAGCAGTTGTAGTAATAGTAGTCATAGCAAGAGTTTCAGCAGTCGTAGTAGTAGCAGTTGCCGTAGTAGCAATAGGGGTAGTAGCACCAGCAATAGTAGTAGTAGCAGTTGTAGCAACAGCAGTAGTGGTAGTAGCAGCAGTTGTAGTTTGAGGAGGAGAAGTAGCAATAGTAGTAGTAGCAACACAAGTCATTGTCATAATAGTAGTACAGGTAGTAGTCATTGTAGCAGCAATAAAAATGGTAGTAGTAGCGGTTATTGTGCTAGATGTGGTTTTAGTATTGGTAGTCGTACGAGAAGTAGTATAAGTAACTGTAGCAGTAATAATAGGTTTTGTCCGGTATTCGTTATAGTTGCAGTAGAAGTACTAGGCGTTGTAGTAGTAGTAGGAGCAGCAGTTCCAATAGCAGTAGTATTTGTTGCGGTAGAAATAGAAGTAGCGGTAGCAGAAGTAACTGTAGCAGCAAAAGCAGTAGTAGTAGTAGAATCAGTAGCAGTAGTATTAGTAGCAGTAGTTGCTGTAATTGTGGTAGCACCTCTAGTAGCAGAAGTAGTAGTGGTGGCAATAGTAGCAGTAGTGGTAGTACTAGTAGTAATAGTAATAGTAGTAATAGCAATAAAAGTAGTAGCAGTAGTACCGGTACCAGTAGCAGCAGTAGTAGTAGGTGCAGTGGTAGCAAAAGTAGTTGTAGTTGGAGGAGGAGTCGTAGTAGGAGTAGTTGTAGTGGTAGCAGTTGTATTAATAGTAGTAGTAGTAGTAGTAGTAGTAGCAGTAGTAGTAGCAATAGATGTTGTAGCAGTATTAGTTGTAGGTGAAGTAGTAGTAGTAGTAGCAATAGTAGTCGTAGAAGTGGTAGTTTTAGGAGTAGTAGTCGGAGAAGTCGTAGTAGTAGGAGAAGTAATAGTAGCGGCAATAGCAGTAGTATTTGTAGCCGTAGCAGTAGCAGAAGTAGTAGTAGTTGGAGAAGTAGCCGTGGTAGCAGTAGTAGTTGTAGGAGTAGCTATAGCAGTAGTAGTTGTAGTTGAAGTAGTAGTTGTTATCGTAGTTGTAGTAGTAGCTGTTCGAGAAGTAGTAGTAGTAGCAGTAGCAGTAGTAGTAATAGTAGTAATAGCAGGAGTAGTAGTAGCAGTAGTAACAGAAGTAGAGGTAGTTGCAGTAGTAGTAGCAATAGATGTTGTAGTATTAATAGTAGTAGTAGTAGTTGTAGTATAGCAGTAGTAGTAGCAATAGATGTTGTAGCAGTATTAGTTGTAGGTGAAGTAGTAGTAGTAGTAGCAATAGTAGTCGTAGAAGTGGTAGTTTTAGGAGTAGTAGTCGGAGAAGTCGTAGTAGTAGGAGAAGTAATAGTAGCGGCAATAGCAGTAGTATTTGTAGCCGTAGCAGTAGCAGAAGTAGTAGTAGTTGGAGAAGTAGCCGTGGTAGCAGTAGTAGTTGTAGGAGTAGCTATAGCAATAGTAGTTGTAGTTGAAGTAGTAGTTGTTATCGTAGTTGTAGTAGTAGCTGTTCGAGAAGTAGTAGTAGTAGCAGTAGCAGTAGTAGTAATAGTAGTAATAGCAGGAGTAGTAGTAGCAGTAGTAGCAGAAGTAGAGGTAGTTGTAGTAGTAGCAGAAGTAGCAAGAGTAGTAGCAGCAGTAGCTGCAGTAGTAGTAGTAGAAGTAGAAGTAGTTGTAGTAGTAGCAGAAGTAGCAGGACTAGTAGTAGCAATAGCTATAGTAGAAGTGGTAGCAGTAGTAGTAGAAGTAGGAGCAGCAGAAGTAGGAGTAGTAGGACCAGCAATAGGAGTAGTTATAGTTGGAGCAGTGTTAGTAGTTGTACTAGTAGTAGTTGCAGAAGTAGTAGTAGTTGCAGTAGCTATAGTAGTAGTTGGAGCAGTAGCAATAGTAGCAGGAGTAGTAGTTGTAGAAGTAATCATAAATATAGTAGTAGTAGTAGTAGTAGTAATAGTTGCTATAGAGATAGTCGAAGGAGTAGAAGAAGCAGCAATAGTAGCAGTAGTAGCAGTAATAGTTGCAATAGAAGTACCAAAAGTAGTAGTAGTAGTAGTGTAGAAGTAGTTGTTATTGTAGTAGTAGTCGTAGTAGTAGTCATTAGAGTAGTAGTAGGAGGAGCAACAGTAACAGTAGTAGTAGTAGCAGTAGTAGCTGTCATAGTAGTTGGGGTAGTAGTAGAAGAAATGTCAAAAGTAGATGTAGTAGCAGCAGTAGTGGTAGCAATAGTGGTAGTAGTAGTAGTAGCACTCGCATAGGAGTAGTAGTAGCAGTCATAGTAGTAGTAGTAGCAAGAGTAGTTGTAGGAATAGTTATAGTGGGAGTAGTCGCCATAGCAGTAGCTGTGGTAGCAGTAGTAGTATTAGTAGTACCAGGTGTAGTAGCAAAAGTAGTAGTAGTAGTAGCAACCATGGTAGTAGTACCAGCAGCAGTAGTAGTAGTAGTAACAATAGTAGTCGTAGTAGCAGAAGTTGTAGTAGTAGCAGTAGTCATAGTAGTAGCAGTAGTAGTCGTAACAATAGTAGTAGTAGTAGCAGTAGTTGTAGTAGTAGTAGAAATTGTTGTAACAGTAGTAGTAGTAGTAGCAGCAGCAGCAGTAGTAGTAGCAGCAACAACAATAGTAGAAGCAGTGTTGCAAGAGAAGTAGTAGTAGTTGTTGTTGTAGTAGAAGCAATAGTAACCATAGTAGTAGTAGTAGTAGTTATTGTTGCTGTTGTAGCAGCAGTAGCAGTTGAAGCAGTAGTAACAGTAGTATTAGTAGTAGTACCAATAGTTGTAGTCGTAGCAGTCATAGCATTAGTGGTAGTAGTAGTAGCCGTAATAGCAGTTGGAGTAGTAGTAGAAATCGTGGCAATAATAGCTGTTGTAGAAGTTGGAGTGGTAGTGGTAGTAATAGTAGTAGAAGTAGTAGCTGGAGCAGTGGCAGTCATAGAAGTAGTAGTAGTACCGGTTGTAGTAGTAGTAGTACTGTAGTAGTAGTAGAAGTTGTACTAGTAATAGTAGTTCTAAAAGTAGCGGTAGAGTAGAAGTAGGTCAAGTTGCAAAAGGTGCGGTAGTTGTACATTAAGTAGTGATATTTAGAGAAGTAGTAGTAGTTCTAATACTAGTATGACTAATAGTACTAGCGGTAGTAGTAGTACCAGTAGTAGCAGTAGTAGTGGTGGTAGCACTAGTAGCCGTTGTAGTAGTAGCAGTAGCTGTAGTAGTAGCTATAGTAGTACTAGCAGTAGTAGTAGGAGTTGGAGATGTAATAGTAGTAGTTGTAGTTGCCCTAGTAGGAGTAGTAGTTGTTGTAGCAATAGTAATAGCAGCAATCATAGTAGAAGTAATAGTAGTTTTGGTAGTAGTAGTAGTAGTAGTAATAGTTTTGGTGGTATTTGTAGTAGAAGCAGCAGAAGTACTAGTAATAGTAGTAGTAGTAGTAGGAGTAGTAGTAGTACTAGTAATAGAAGCAGTAGCACTAGTAGTAGTAGTAGCAATAGTAGTAGTAGTAGTAGTAGAGCAGTAGTGGTAGTTATTAATAGCAGTAGTAGTAGTAGCAATAGGAGTAGTAGTTTTTATTTTCATAGTCATAGTAGCAGCAGCAGTAGTAGTCACCGTAGTCATAGTAGTAGCCGTAGCAGCAGTATTAGTAGTAGTAGTAGTAGCAGCAGCAGAAGCAGTAGTTGAAGTAGTAATAGTAATAGTAGTAGTAGTAGCAGTAGTAGTAGTAGTCGAAGTAGTAGTGGTAATTATAGTAGTAGTAGTGGTAGTAGTAGCAATTGTAGTAGTTGTTGTAGCGGCTGTAGCAGCTATAGTGGTCATAGCAGCACCATTAGCAGCATTGTTGTAGAAGTAGTAGTAGTAGTAGCATTAGTTGTATTAGCAGTAATGGTAGTAGTGGCAATAGTTTTTGTAGTAGTAGTAGTGGTAATAGTCAGAGAAGTAGCAGCAACAGTACTAGCAATAGTATTAGTAGTAGTTGTAGTAGCAATAGTAGTTGTGGTTGGTGAAGTAGACTAGTAGTAGCAGTAGTAGTTGTAGTAGTAGGCGAGGAAGTAGTAGTAGTAGTAGTAGCAGCGCAAGTGGTAGTTGTAGTTGTAGTACAAGTAGTAGTCATCAAACCAGTAGCAGCAATAGTTGTAGTAGTAGCAGTTGGAGAAGTAGTATAAGTAGTAGTACCATTAGTAGTAGTTGGAACAAGAGCAGTAGTAGCTATAGTAGTAGTAGTAGTAATAGGCGTAGTAGTAGTAGTAGCAGTAGTGGTAGAAGTAGTTATTATAGTAGCAGTGGGAGTAGGGGCAGCAGTAGTTGTTGTGGAAGTAGTAGTTGGAGTATTAGTAGTAGTAGTAGCAGTAGTTCCAATAATAGCTGTAGTACTAGTAGTAGCAGTGGTAGCAGCAGTAGTAGTAGTTATCACAGTAGTAGTGGCCATAGTTGTAGTAAAAGTAGTAGAAGTAGTAATAGTAGTTGTAGTAGAAGTAGTAGTAGTAGTAGTGGTAGTAGTAATAGTAGTAGTAGTAGAAGTAGTAGTAGTAGTAGTAGTAGCAATAGTTGTTGTAGCCGTAGTTGTAACAAAAGTAGTTGTAGTTGGAGGAGTAGTAGTAGCTATAGGATAGTAGGAGTAGTAATAGTAGCAGAAGTAGTAGCAATACTAGTAGTTGTAGAAGTAGTTCTAGTAGCAATAGCAGCAACAGTCGTAGAAGTAGTTGTAGTAGCATTAGTAGTAGAAGAAATATTAGTAGCCATAGCAGAAGTAGTAGTAGCAGCAGTAGTAGTAGTAGTTATAGTAGCAGTAGTTGAAGAAGTAGTAGTAGCAGGAGTAGCGGTGTAGGAGTAATAGTAGCAGCAGTGGTTGTTGTAATAGTAGTACTAGTTGTAGTAGTAGTAGCTGCAGTTGGAGTAGTAGTAGTAAGAGTCAGTAGTAATAGCTATAGTTGTAGTAGTAGTAGTAGTAGTAGTAGTAGTAGCAGCAGCTATAGAAAAAGTAGCCGTAGTTGTTGTTGTAGCAGAAGTTGTTGCAGCAGTAGTTGCAATAGCTATAGTAGTAGTGGTAACAGTAGCAGTAGTAGTCGAAGTAGCAGAAGTAGGACTAGTAGTAGAAGCAATGGGAGGCGGAGGAATCGCAGTGGTAGTAGTTGGAGCTATATTGGTAGTAGTAGTAGTAGTAGTAGCAGCAGTTTTAGTAGTTGTTGTAGTTGTTGAAACAGCAGTTGTAGTTGTAGGTGCTGTAGCAAGAGTAGCCGGAGTCGCAGTTGAAGCAGCAGTAGTAGAAGTTGTTGTAGTAGTAGTAGTAGTAGTTGGAGTATCAATAGCAAAATTAATAGAAGTTAGAGTAGTAGCATCATTAGTACTAGTAGCAGTAGTAGTAGTTGCTATTGAAGTAGTCAGAGGAGTAGCCGAAGTAGTAGTTGTAGCAGCAGCAATAGTTATAGTAGTAGCAATAGTAGTAGTGGTTGGAGTAGTAGTAGTAGTATTTGTAGAAGTTGCAACCCTAGTAGTAGTAGGAGTAGCCATAGTATTAAGATAAGTAGTTGTAGTATTAGTAGTAGCAGTAGACATAGTATTACGAGAAGTAGCAGTAGTAGTTGTAGCAGCAACAACAACAACAAGAAGTGTTGTAGTTGTAGTAGTAGTAAAAGTAGTTGAAGTAGTCTTAACAAAAATAGTAGCAGTAGTTGAAGTACTTCTCGTCGTAGTGCAGTAGTAGTTAGTAGTAAAAAAGTAGTAGTAGTCATAGTCGTTGAAGTAGTAGTAGTCGGAGCAGCAATAGCCCGTTCGTAGTTCAGGTAGTAGCAGTAGCAGTAGTAGCAGTAGTTATAGTGGAAGTGGTAATAGTAGAGTAGTAGTAGTAGAGATTATGGCTATAGTAGTAGTAGTATCGGCAATTGTAGATGGGGTAGTATTGGTAGTAGTAGTAGTGTCAATAGAAATAGTAGTTGTACTAGCTATAGTAGTTGTAGCAGAATTAACCGCAACAGCAGTAGTCGTAGGAGAAGTAGTAGTAGAAGCAATAGTCGTAGTAGTAGTAGTAGTAATAGTAGTAGCAATTGTAGTAGCAAATGTAGTTGTCGATGTTATTGTTGTAGTAGTAGCAGTAGTGGCAATAGAAGTAATAGTAGGAGCAGTAGTAGTAGTAGTAGCAGTAGTGGCAATAGAAGTAATAGTAGGAGCAGTAGTAGTAGTAGTAGCAGTAAAAGTAATAGTAGTAGGAGTAGCAGCTGCAGTAGTAGTAGTGGAAATAGTAATAGTAGCTGTAGCAGTACGTGTATCAGTGGTAGCAGTAGTGGTTGAAGGAGTAGAAGGAGGAGGAGCAATAACAGTAGTAACAATAGCAGCGGCAGTAGTGGTAGTACTACTATTAGTGCTAGGAGTAGTAGTTGTTGTAGTAGTAGTAGTAGCATAGGATTAGTAGTAGCAGTCATAGTAGTAGTAGTAGTAGCAAAACTAGTAGCAGGTATAGTACTAGTGTGAGTAGTAGTAGAAGGTGTAGTTGTAGGAATAGAAGTAGTAGTTGTTGTAGTAGTAGTAGTTGTAGTGGAAGTAGGAGTAGTAGTAGTAGTATTATGAGTAGTAGTGGGAGCAGCAGTAGGAGTTGGAGTAAGCATAGGAGTAGTAGTAGTATTGGCAGTAGTAGTAGTAATAATAGTAGTTATAGTAGTAGTAGTAGTAGTATTAGTAGTAGTAAGTGTTGTAGTTGTAGTGGTAGTAGTAGGTGTGGTAGTAGGAGTAGCAGTATTAGAGGGAGTTTCAGATGTTGTAATAGTAGTGCTAGTCATAGTAGGAGTAGGAGTAGCAGCAAATGTAGGAGTTCTAGCGGTAGTTGCAGTAGTAGATGCAGTAGTAGTATGCAGTAGTAGTAGGTGTAGTAGTTCTAGTACTAGTTGTTGCTGTAGTAGTAAAAGTAGCAGCAACAGCAGTAGTAGTAGTTTTTATAGTAGTAGTAGTGGTAGTAGTAGTAGTAGTAGTAGTAGTAGTAGTAGTAGTGGTAGTAGTAGTAGTAGTAGTAGTAGTAGTAGTAGTAGCAGTAATAGTAGTAGTAGTGAAGTAGTAGTAGTAGTCGTAGTAGTCATAGTAGGAGTTGGAGTAGTGGTCGTAGTAGTAGTAGTAGTAGTAGCAGCAGCGGCAGCAGCAATAGTAGTATTAGAAGTAGTAGTAGTAGTTGTTATTGTAGTAGTTGGAGTAGTGGTAGTAGTAGTAGTTATTGTTGTTATTGTTGTAGCCATAGTAGTAGTAGTAGCAATTGTAGTAGTATTAGAAGAAGTATTATTAGTAGTAGTAGTATTAGCAACCATAGTAGCAGTATTAATCGTAGCAATAGTATATTGGCCGTAGTAGTAGTAGCAATAGTATCAGTAGTAGCAAAAGTAGTTGTAGTAGTAGTAGTAGTAGCAGCAGCAGCAGCAGTAGCAGCAAAAGCAATTGTAACCGCAGTAGCAATAGTCATAGTAGTAGGGGTTGTTGTAGTAGTGTTAGAAGGGGTAGTAGAAGTAGCAGTAGTAATTGTTGTAGCCGTACCAGTAGTAGCAGTAGTGGTAGTAGTAGTAGTAGTAGTTGTTGTTGTTATTATAGTAGTAGTAATAATAGTTGTAGTAGTAGTAGTAGTAGAAGTAGTAGCAGTAGCTGTCGTAATAGTTGAATAAGTAGCTATAGTCGTAGTAGTAGTAGTAGTAGTAGTAGCAGTAGAAGTAGTTATAGTAGTAGTATTAGTTGCAATATTAGAGGTAGTGGAAGCAGTAGTTGTTGTAGCAAAAATTGTAGCAGTAGTAATAGTGGTAGTAGTAGTAGATGCATAGTAGTAGTAGTAGTAGTAGTAGTACTAGGAGTAGTACAAGTAGTGGTAGTAGTAGCAGCTGTAGTTGTATTAGCAGCAACGACAGCAGTAGTCATAGTAATAGTTGTAGTAGCAGTAGTAGTAGTAGCAATCAGAGTAGTAGTTGAGGTACTAGTAGGAGTAGTACTAATAGTAGTAGTCATTGTTGTAGTAGCAGTAGAAGTAGTAGTAGTTGAAGTTGGAGTAGGAGTAGTAGTAAGAGTCATAGTAGCAGTAGTAGTAGTAGTAGTTGTAGTAGTAGCAGTAGTAGTACAAGTAGTACTACTACTAGGAGTTGTAGTATTTGTAGTTATAGTAGTAGTAGTAGTAGTAGTAGTAGTAGTAGTTATTGTTGTTGTTGTTGTCATTGTTGCTGTAGTAATAGCAGTAGCAGTAGGAGTATTAGTTGTAGTAGTTGTTGTTGTAGTTGTAGTAGTAGTAGTCGTAGGAGTAGCAATTGTAGCAGTAGTAGTGGCTAGAGTTGTAGCAATAGTAGCAGTAGAGGTAGTAGTAGTAAAAGTAGTACTAGTAGTGGTGTTAGTAGCAGTCAAGGTAGGAGTTGCAGTAGGAGTAGTAGTAGGAGTAGTAGTAGTTGGAATTGTGGTAGTATTAGTAGTAGTAGTAGCAGTTGTAGTAGTAGTAGTTGTTGTAGCCATAGTAGTAGCAGTAATCGAAGTGGTTGGAGTAGTACTAATAGTAGTAGTTGTTGTTGTAATAGCGGTGGATGTAGTAGTAGTAGAAGTTGGAGTAGGAATAGGGTCGTAGTAGTAGTATTAGTACTAGTAGGAGGAGGAGTAGTACTAGTAGTAGTAGCAGTTGTAGTACTACTACTACTTGGAGTTGTGGTATACGTAGTAGTTGCTATAAAACTAGTAGTAGTATTAGTAATAGTAGCTGTAGTAGTAGTAGTAGTTACTATTGTTGTTGTTGTTGTTGTTGTTGTTGTTGTAGCAGTAGCAGTTATTGTAGGAGTAGTAGTTGTAGTAATAATAGCAGTTATAGTGGAAGTAGTAGTAGTAGTAGGAGTAGCAGTAGCAGTAGCAGTAGCAGTAGTATTAGTGGCTGGAGTAGCAACAATAGTAGTAGTAGAGGTAGTAGTAGTAGAAGTAGTGCTAGTAGTAGTAGTAGTAGCAGTCATAGTATGAGTTGGAGTAGGAGTAGAAGTAGGAGTGGTAGTAATTGGAATAGTGGTAGTATTAGCAGTTGTAGCAATAGTAGTAGGAGAAGTATTAGTAGAGGTGTAGCTATATTAGTAGTAACAGCGGTAGTAGTAGAGGGAGAAGTAGTAGTCGTAGTAGTAGTAGTATTAGGAGCCGCAGTAGCCGTAGTAGTAGTAGCAGTAGTAGTGGCACTAGTAGTAGTCATAATAGCAGCAACTGCATCCATAGTAGTAGTGCTAGTAGCAAAAGTAAAAGTAGTAGCCGTAGTGGTTGTAGTAGTCGTATTAGAAGTAGTCGTAGCAGCAGCAGCAGTAGTAGTAGTAATAGTAGTAGTAGTAGTAGCGAAAGTAGCAGTAGTAATAGTAGTAGTCAATGTTGTTGTTGTTATTGTAGTAGTAGTGGTAGTACTTATAGTAGTAATAATAGTTGTAGTAGTAGTAGTAGTATGAGTGGTAGAAGTAGAAATAGTAGGAGTTGTGGTAATAGCGCTAATAGGAGTGTTAGGAGTTGTAGTAGTAGCAGTAGTAGCAGTAATAGTAGTAGTTATAGTAGTAGTTGTTTTAATAGTCCTAGTAGTAGTCGTAGTGTTAGTAGTAGTAGTAGTGTTAGTTACAGCAGTAGTAGTAATAGCTACAGATGCACCAGCAGTAGTAGTAGTAGTCGTAGTCGTAGTAATAGTATTTGTAGCAGTAGCATTAGTAGTTGTAGGAGTAGTAGTGGTAGTATGAGTAGGAGTAGTAGTTGTAGCAGTAGTAGTAGTGGTAGTAATAGCAGTAGTAGTAGTTGTAGAGGTAGTAGTAGTAGTAGCAATTATTGTTGTTGTTGTTGTTGTCGTAGTAGTAGTAGTAGAAGCGATGGTAATAGTAGTATTAGTAGTAGTAGTAGTACTAGTAGGGGTAGAAGTAGTAATGGTTGTATTGGTATTAGTCGTAGTAGCAGGAGTTGGAGTAGGAGTAGTAGTACGAGTAGTAATAGTTGGAGTGGTGGTATTAGTAGTAGTAGTAGTAGCAGAAGTAGTAGTGGTATTTGTAGCTGGAGTAGTAGTAGTCGTAGAAGTAAAAGTAGCAGTAGTAGTATTAAGAACCGTAGTAGCAGTAGGGAGTAGCAGAAGTAGCAATAGTAGCAGCAACAGTAGTATTAGTTGAAGTAGCAACAATACTAATAGTAATGTTAGTAGTAGTAGCAGAAGTAGAGGTAGTAGAAGTAGTAGTAACAGTAGTGGCAGTAGTAGTTGCATTAGTAGCAACAATAGTAGCGGTAGAAGCAGTAGCAATAGTCATAGTAGTTGTGGTAGTTGCAGTAGTGTTAGTAGAAGTACTAGCAGTAGTAGTTGTTGTTGTAGTAGGAGGGGTAGCAGTAGTGGTAGTAATAGTAGTAGTCGCAGTAGTAGTACTCATAATTATAGCAGTTGTTGCTATTGTAGTAGTTGTAGTAGTAGGAGTCAGGGTAGGAGTAGGTGTAATTATAGCTGTAGTTGTTGTTGTTGTTGTAGTAGTAGTTACAACAGTTGTTGTAATAGTAGTAGTAGTAGTAGTAGTAGTAGTAGTAGTAGTAGTAGTAGTAGTAGTAGGATCAGTAGTAGGCTTAATTGTTGTAGTAGTGATAGTAGGAGTAACACCAATAGTAGGAGTAGTAGTTGTTGTAAAAATAGTGGTAGTAGTAGTAGCAGCAGTAGTAGCTGTGCTACTAGTAGCAGTACTAGTAGTAGTAGAAGTAGTAGTAGAAGGAGTGCTAATAGTAGTAGCAGCAGCCATAATTGTAGCTGTAGTAGTTGTAGTTGTAGTTGAAGTCGTAGTTGGTGTTGTAGTAGTAGTAGACGAAGTAGTAGTTGTAGCAGAGGAAGTAGTAGTAGTAGTAGTAGTAGTAGTAGTAGTATTTCTAGTAATAGAAACAAAAGCAGTTGCTGGAGTACTAGTCATAGTAGTAGTAGTTGTTGTTGTTATAGAAGAAGAAGAAGAAGTAGTAGTAGTGGTAGTAGGACTAACAACAACAGCAGGAGCGCTAGTAGTAGCAATAGCAGTATTGGTAGTGGTAGTAGTAATGTAGTAGTACTAGTAGGAGGAGGAGGAGTAGTAGTAGTAGTTGTTGTAGTATCAGTAGGAGTAGGAGTAGTAGTGCCAGTAGTAATAGTGGTGGTGGTAGTAGTAGTAGTACCGGTGGTAGTCGTAGTTGTAGTTGTAGTACTTGTAGTAGTACTTATATTAGTAATAGTAGTTTTAGTAGTAATAGTAGTAGTAGTCATAGTAGTAATAGGAGTGTTAGGAGTAGTAGTTTTAGTAGTAGTAGTAGTGGTAGTAGTAGTAGCAGTAGTAGAACTAATAATACTAGCAGTTATTGTTGTCGTAGTAGTTGTAGTAGTAGTTGTAGTAGTAGGAGTAGGAGTAGGAGTAGGTGTAGTTGTAGTAGCAGTTACAACAGTATTAGTAATAGTAGTAGTAGTTGTTGTTGTTGTTGTTGTTGTATTAGTAGTAGTAGTAGTAGCAGCAACAACAGTAGTAGGTTTAATAGTTGTTATTGTTGTTGTTGTAGTAGTAGTAGTAGTAGTAGTAGTAGTAGTAGAAGTAGCAGCAGCAGTAGGAGTAATAGTTGTTGTAATAGTAGTGGTAGTAGTAGTAGTGGAAGCAGCAGCAGTAGTACTAGTAGTAGTAGTCTTAGTAGTAGAACTAATAATAGTAGCAGTTATTGTTGTCGTAGTAGTTATAGTAGTAGTTGTAGTAGTAGGAGTGTGTGTAGAAGTAGGTGTAGTTGTAGTAGTAGTTACAACAGTAGTAGTAATAGTAGTAGTAGTAGTTGTTGTTGTAGTATTACTAGTAGTAGTAGTAGCAACAGCAACAACAGTAGTAGGTTTAATAGTTGTAGTAGTAGTAGTAGTTGTTGTTGTTGTTGTTGTAGTAGTAGTAGCAGTAGTAGTAGGAGTAGCAGCAGCAGTAGGAGTAATAGTTTTTGTAATAGTAGTGGTAGTAGTAGTAGTAAATGCAGCGGCAGTAGTACTAGTAGTAGTAGGAGTGGTAGAAGAAGTAGTAGTAGTAGTAGTAGGATTGTTAGGAGTAGTAGAAGGAGTGGTAGAAGTAGTAGTAGTAGTTGTAGGATTGTTAGGAGTAGTAGAAGTAGTAGTAGTAGTAGTAGCAGCAACAGCAGCAGTAGTTACAGCAGCCATAGTTGTAGCTGTAGTAGTCCTAGTGGTAGTAGAAGTCGTAGTTGGTGTTGGAGTTGGTGTTGTCATAGTAGTAGTTGTAGCAGAAAAGGAAGTAGTAATTATTCTTGTTATTGTGGAAGAAGTAGTAGTAGTAGGAGTCGTAACAGAAGCAACAACAAGAGTACAAGTAGTTATGGAAGTTGTTTTTTTTGTTATAGAAGAAGAAGTAGTCATTGTAATAGTGGTAGTTGGAGTAACAGTTGCACCAGGAGCACTAGTAATTGTTGTAGTAGTTGCAATAGCAATATTGGTAGTGGTAGTAGTAATAGTAGTTGTACTAGTAGCAGTAGTATTTATTGTAGCAGTAGTGGTAGTAGTAGTAGTAATAGTATTAGTAGTAGTAGTAGTAGTAGTAGTAGAAGCAGTAGTAGTTGTTCTTGTAGTAGTAGTAGTAGTAGCAGTAGTAGTTGTTCTTGTAGTAATAGTAGTAGTAGTAGTAGTCGTAGTAGCAGTAGTAGTAGGAATAGTAGCTTAAATAGGTGCAGGAGAAGTAGTAGTAGTAGGAGTAGGAGTAGGAGTACTAGTAGTAGTAGTAGAAGCAGTAGTTGTTTTAGTAGTTTTACTCGGAGGTGCAGTAGTTGTAGCAGCAGTAGCAGCAGGAGTAGTAGTAGTAGCAGTAGCAGTATGAGTAACAATAGTAGCAGTAGGAGTTCTAGTGGCAGTGGTAGTTGTTGTTGTTGTTGTGGAAGAAGTATTAAGAGTCATAGCAATAGTATGAGTAGTAGTATGAGCAGCAGTAGTAACAACCGCAACAATAGCAGCAACCGGAGTACGAGTAGTAGTAGTAGTTGTAGTAGGCATAATAATAGGGGAAGTAGTCAGTGTAGTAGGAGAAGGTGCAGTAGTAGTAGTAGAAGTTGTAATAGCTTCTGCAGTAGCAGCAGAAGCAACATTAGCCATAGTAGTAGTAGTATTATTTATAGTACTAGTAGTAGCCGGAGTAGGAGTAGTTGTAGTAGTAGGACAAGTAGTTGTAGTAGTAGTAGGAGTAATTGTAGGAGCAAAAGTTAGAGTAGCAGTAAGAGTTGCAGTAGTAGTAGCAATACTCGCAAGAAGAGAAGTAGTAGGAGTAGTAGAAGTAGTAGTAGGAGGAGCAATAGTAGCACCAATAATAGTGGTAGTAGAAGTAGTAGTTGGTGTTGTAGTAGTTGTAGTGGTAGTAGCAGTTGTAGTAGAAGTAGTAGCAGTAGTAGTTGTTGTTGTTGATATAGAAGAAGTAGTAGTAGTAGTTATTGTTGTTGTTGTAGAAGAAGTGGTAGTGGTTGTAGTAGTAGTAGTAGTAGTAGTATTAGGAATAGCAGCAGAAGCAGCTGTAGGAATACTAGTAGTAGTAGCAGTTGTTGTTGTTGTTGTTATAGAAGAAGAAGTAGGAGTAGGAGTAGTTATAGATAGTGGTAGTAGGAGTAACAACAGCAGCAGGAGCGCTAGTAGTTGTAGTAGCAGTAGCAATAGCAGCATTGGTAGTGGTAGTAGTAATAGTAGTAGTACTAGTAGCAGTAGTAGTAGTTATAGAAGAAGAAGAAAAAGAAGAAGAAGAAGAAGTAGTACTAGTAGTAGTAGTAGTAGTAGTACTAGCAGTAGTAGCAGTAGGAGTAGGAGCAATAGTACCGGTAGTTGTAGTGGTAGTAGTAGTTGTAGTAGCAGTAGCAATAGTAGTAGTAGTAGTAGTTGTTGTTGTTGTTGTTGTAGTTGTAGTAGTACTTATATTAGTAATAGTAGTTTTAGTTGTAGTAGTAGTAGGAGTGGTAGTAGTAGAAGTAGTAGTAGTAGTAGTAGTAGTAATAGGAGTGTTGGAGTGGTAATTGTAGCAGTAGCAGTAGCAGTGGTTGTTGTTCTTGTTGTTGTATCCATAGTAGTAGTTGTAGTAGTCCTAGTCATAGTCGTAGTATTTGTAGTAGTAGTAGTTATTGTACTAGTAGTAGTAGCAGTAGTAGTAGTAGTAGTAATAGCTGCAGCAGCATCATCCTCAGTAGTAGTAGTCGTTATCGTAGTAGTAGTAGTAGTAGAACTAGTAGTGGGAGTAGCAGTAGGACTAGTAGTAGTAGTAGCAGTAGTAGTAGTGGTAGTAGTTGTTGTTGTTATTATTGTTGTTTTTGTTGTAGTAATAGTAGTAGCCATAGCACTAGCAGTAGTAGTTGTAGTAGTAGTAGTAGCAGTGGTAATAGTAGTATTAGTATTAGTATTAGTAGTAGTATTAGTAGTATTTGTTGGAGTTGGAGTAGGAGTAGTAGTACGAGTAGTAGTAGTTGGAGTGGTGGTATTAGTAATAGTACTTGTAGAAGAAGAAGTAGTAGTATTTATAGCCGTAGTAGTATTAGTAGAAGAAGTAATTATAGCAGTACTAGTATTAGCAGCCTCAGTAGCAAGAGTAGCAGTAGCGGTAGTAGCAGTAGCAGTAGCAGTTGTACTAGTAATAATGGTAGTAGTAGCTGAAGAAGTAGGGATAGTAGTTGTAGTAGTAACAACCGTGGTAGTAGTAGTGACATTAGTAGCAGCAGTAGTAGCAGTTGAAGCAGTAGCAATAGTCATAGTAGTAGTGGTAGTTGTAGTAGTGGTAGTAGAAGTATTAGAAGTAGTAGTTGAAGTAGTAGTAGGAGCAGCAAGAGTAGTAGCAGGAGTAGTAGTAGTAGTATAGTAGTAGTAGTAGTAGTAGTCGTTGCAGTAGTTGTATGCATAGTAGTAGTAGTAGTAGGATTGTTGGGACTAGTAGTAGTAGTAGTAGCAGTAGCCATAGTTGTAGCTGTAGTAGTCGTCGTGGTAGTAGGAGTCGTAGTTGGTGTTGAAGTAGTTGTAGTCGTAGTAATAGTTGTAGCAGAAGAAGTAGTACTAGTCGTAGTTGTTGTTGCGGAAGAAGTGGTAGTACTAGTCGTAGTTGTTGTTGCGGCAGAAGTGGTAGTAGTAGTTACAGTAGTGGTAGTAGTAGGAATAACAGCAAAGGTAGGAGCAGTAGTACTTGTAGAAGTAGTAGTTGTTGTTGCTGTAGTAACAATTGCACTAGGAGCACTAGTAGTTGTAGTAGTAATAGCAATGGCAGTGTTGGTAGTGGTAGTAGTAATAGTAGTTGTACTAGTAGCAGTAGTAGTTGTTGTAGAAGTAGTGGTAGTAGTAGTAGTAATAGTAGTCGTTGTAGTAGTAGTAGTAGTAGTAGTTGTGGTTGTTGTAGTAATAGTAGTAGTAGTAATAGTTGTAGGAATAGTAGCATGAATAGGTGCAGGAGAAGTAGTAGTCATAGGAGTAGTTGCACTAGTAGTAGGAGTAGCAGTAGGAGTACTAGTAGTCGGAGTAGTAGCAATAGTTGTTTTAGTAGCTATACTTGTACGTGAAGTAGTTGTAGTGGTATTTGCAGTTGTAGTCGTAGGAGTAGTAGTAGTATTGGTAGTAGGATGAGCAGCAACAGTAGCAGTAGCCGTAATAGTAGTAGCCGGAGTACGAGTAGTAGAAGTAGTTATAGTCATAGTTGGATCGACAAAAGGAGTTGGAGTAGCAATAGGGGAAGTAGTCAATGTAGTAGTAGTAGCAGCAGTAGTAGGATTAATAATAGTTATAGTAGTAGCGCTACTACTTGTAGTAGCTGTAGTGGTGGGGGTAGTAGTAGTAGTAATAATAGCTTCTATAGCAGCAGCATTAGCCGTTGTAGAAGCAGTAGTATTTATAGTAGCAGCAGCAGCAGTAGTAGTAGTAGGAGTAGTAGCGGGAGTAGTAGTAGCAGTAGTTGTAGCACTAGGAGTTGTAGTAGTAGTAGGTGTAGTTCTAGCAGTAGAAGTTAGAGTAGGAGTAGTAGTAAGAGTTGTAGTAGTAGTAGTAGTACTAGTAGAAAGAGAAGTAGTAGTTGTAGAAGTAGGAGTAGTTGTGGTAGTACTAGTAGTAGTAGCAACAGTAGTTGTAGTAGTAACAGCGACAGTAGTTGTAGTAGTAACAGAAATAGTAATAGTTGGAGTAGTAGTTATACAAGTAGTAGTAGTCATAGTTGTAGTAGAAGTAGCGTTACTAGGAGTAGTAATAATAATCGTAGTAGTAGTAGTAGTTATGGTATTAGTAGTTGTAGTAGTAGTTTTAGCAGTAGTAGTAATACTAGTAGTAGCAGCCGTAGTACTAATACTTGTGGATGTAGTAGTTGGAGTAGTAGGAGTAGTAGTAGTAGTAGTAGTGGTAGTAGTAGTGACATTGGTAGTAGTAGCAACGAGAGTAGTAGTAGTAGGTGTTGTTGTAGTAGTAGTAGTAGTAATAGTAGTAATTGCTGTAGTAGTTGTCGCAATGGTAGTAGTAGTAGTAGGAGTAGTTGTAGGAGTAGTAGTAGTAGTAGTAGTAGTAGTAGTAGCAGTAGTAATAGTAGCAATTGTAGTTGTAGTAGTAGTTGTTGTAGTAGTAATAGTGCTCGTAAGAGTAGTTGTAGTAGTAGTAGTAGTAGGAGTAGGAGTAGTAGCAGTTATTGTTGTACTAGGAGTAGTAGTAATAGTAGTAGTAGTAGTAGTACTAGGAGTAGTTGTAGGAGTAGGAGTAGGAGTAGTAGTAGTGGTTGTAGTAGTGATAGTAGTAGTAATATTTGTATTAGTTGTAGTAGTAGTAGTAGTAACAGCAGGAGTAGTTGTTATGGTAGTGATAGTAGTATTAGTAGCAGTAGTAGCAGTAGCAGCAGTATCAGCTATAGTAGTAATAGGTGTATTAGTTGTAGTATTAGTAGTTGTAGTAGTAGTAGTAGTAGTATTAGTAGTAGTGGAGGAGTAGTCGTCGCCGTTGTAGTATTGGTAGTAGTAGTAGCAATAGTAGTATTGGTGGTGGTAGTAGTAGTAGTAGTGATAATAGTCGTAGTAGGAGTTGGAGTAGGAGCAATAGTAGGAGTTGACATAGTTGGACTAGTGGTAGCAAAAATAGTTGCTGTTGGAGTCGTAGTAGGAGTAGTGGCAGTTGCAGTTGTAGCAGTAGATGTATCAGACTAGTCGTAGTAGTTGTAGCTATAGTAGTAGTCGTAGCAGCAGTTGTAGTAGTAGTAGTATTTGTAGCCGCAGAGGCAGTAGTAGTTGTAGCAGTAGTAGCAACAGCAGTTGTAGTAACAGTAGTTGTAACAGTAGTAGCAGTGGTAGTACAAGTAGTAGCAGAAGTAGCAATAGTCATACTAATAGTGGTAGCTACAGTAGTGCTGTTAGTAGTAGTAGTAGTGGTGGTGGTGATTGTAGTAATAGTAGCTGTCGTAGCAGTAGTAGTAGTTGTAGTAATAGTAGTAGTAGTAGTAGTAGTAGTAATAATAATAATAATAATAGAAGCAGTAGTAGTAATAATAATAATAGAAGTAGTAGTAGTAGTAGTAGTTGTGGTAGTTGTTATCGTTGTTGTAGTTCCTGTAGTAGTAGTGGTAGTAGTAGTAGAAGAAGAAGGAGTGGTAGAAGTAGTAGTAGTTTTTGTTGTTGTAGTAGTTGTTGTCATTGTTGTAGTTGCTGTAATAGTAGTGGTAGTAGTAGTAGAAGAAGAAGAAGAAGGAGTGATAGAAGTAGTAGTAGTAGTAGTAGTAGTAGTAGTAGTAGTAGTAGAATTAGTAGTAGTAGGAATGTTGAGTCATAGCAGTAGTAGCAGCAGTAGTAGTAGTAGTCGTAGTAGTAGCGATAGTAGTAGTAGCATTAGTAGAAGTATTAGAAGTAGTAGTGGGAGTTGTAGTAGTTGTTCTTGTCATAGTTGTAGTCACGGATGTAGTAGTAGTAGTAGGAATAGCAATATTGGTATTGGTTGTAGTAGTAGTATTAGTACTAGTAGTTGTAGTAGTAGTAGTAGAAGTAGAAGTAGTAGTCGTAATTGTAGCAGTAGTAGTAGTGGTGGTGGTGGTGGTGGTGGTGGTGGTGGTGGTGGTAGTAGTAGTAGTAGTAGTAGGAGTAGTGGCAAGAGAAGTAGGGGTAGTAGCTGTAGTCGTAGGTTTTGCCGCCACAGTAGCAGCTGCATTGGTAGTTGTTATAGTAGTAGTATTTGTAGAAGTAGTAGCGGTACTAGTACTAGTAGCAGCAGCAGCAGCAGTAGTAGTTGTTGTTGTCGTCGTAGTAATAGTAATACTAGTAACCGAAGCAGAAGTAGTAGTAGTACTAGAAGTAATTATTGTAGTAGTTGTAGAAGTAGCAGTACAAGTAGAAGTAGTGGTAGTAGTGCTAGAATTAGTAGTTGTAATAGGAGTTGGTGTTGGAGTAGGGGTTGTAGTAGGAGCATTGGTAGTAGTAGTAGTAGTAGTAGTAGTAGGAGTAGTAGTAGGAGTAGAGATAGATGTAGTAGCTGTAGTAGCAATAATAGTAGAACTAGTAGTAGTAGTGGTAGTAGACACAATAGTAGTAGTAATAACTAAATTAATACGAGTAGTAGGAGTGGTAGTTGTGTTAATAGTAGTAGAAGTACTTGTACCAGTAGTAGTAATAATATTAGCAGTAGTAGTGGTAGTAGTAGTAGTAGTGGTATTGGTAGTAATAGGTGTAGTAGTTGTAGTAGTTGTATTAGCAATTGTCATAGTAGTAGTTGTAGTAATAGTAGTAGTATTCAGAGCAGCAGTGGTACTAGTAGTAGCCATAGGTGTAGAAGTAGCTATACAAGTTGGAGTGGGAGTAGCTATAGTAGCCGTGGTGGTACTAGTAGTAGTAGTACTAGCAGTAGTATGAGTAGGAGTAGGAATAGTAGTCGCAGCATTTGGAGTAGGAGTAGTAATAGTAATGGCAGGAGCAGGCGTAGGAGTAGTAGTAGTTGTATTAGTTGTTATTGTTGAACTAAAAGTAGTATTAGTTGTAGTAGGTGTAGTAATAGTAGTATTAGTTATAGTAGTATTAGTAGTTGTAGTAAGGGTAGGAGTGGGAGTAATAGTTATTGAAGTAGTAGTAGTAGTAGTTGCTGGAGTAGTAGTAGCAGTCGGAGTTGGAGTAGGAGTAGTAGAAGTTGTACTAGTGATAGAAGTAGTAGCATCAATAGCAGCTGCAAAAGTAGTAGTTGTGGTAGTACTAGTAGAAGTTGTACTTGTAGTAGTAGTAGCAATAGGAATAGTAGTGGTAATAGTAGTAACAATAGTAATAGTAGTAGCAGTAGCAGTAGTTATGGCAGCAGTTGTAGGAGTAGTAGCAGTAGTAGTAGTTCTAGTAGTTGTACTTGTCGGAGGAGTGATAGGAATTGGAGTTGGAGTTAGAGTGGTAGTACGAGTTGCAGTAGTAGTAGTAGTACTAGTGGGAGTAGTAGTTGTCGCAGTAGCAGGAGTAGTAATAGTAGTAGTCACAATAGTAGCAGCAGCCGTAGTAGCAATATTAGTAGTCATTGTAGTAGTAGTAGTAGTATTAGTAGTAGTAGTAGAAGTAGCATTAGTAGTAGTAGTAGTATTATTAGTAGTAGTTGTGGTAGTAGTCGTAGCAGTAGTAGTAATAGTTGTTGTTGTTGTTGTTGTTGTACTAGTAGTAGTAATAGCAGCGGTAGTAGTTGTAGTTGTAGGAGTAGTAGTGGTAGAACTAGTACTAATAGTAGTACTAGCAAAAGTACTACTAATAGTAGTAGTAATAGTAGTTGAAGTAGTCATTTCAATAGTACTACTGGTAGTAGTAATAGTAGTGTTAGTAGTAATAGTTGTAGGTGTAGAAGTAGCAGTAGGAGTTGGAGTAAGAGTAGTAGTAGTTGTTGTAGTAGTATTAGTTGTAGTAGCACTAGCAGTAGTATGAGTAGGAGTAGGAGTAGGAATAGTTGTAGCAGTAGTAGGAGTAGGAGTTGTTTTAGTAGTGGTTGGAGCAGGAGTAGTAGTAGTAGTTGTTGTTGTTGTTGTTGAAGTAGAAGTAGTATTAGTCGTCATTGTTTCTATCGTAGTAGTAGTCGCAATGGTACTATTTGTCATACTAGTCGTAGTAGCAATAGGAGTAGTAGTTGCAGTAGGAGTTGGAGTAGGAGCAGTTGTACTAGTAATAGAGGTAGTAGTAGTACCAACTGCTGCAATAGTAGTATTTGTCGTAGTAGTAGTAGTAGCAATAGAAGTAGTTGTGGTAATAGTAGTAGTAGTAATAATAGTAGTAGCAGAAACATTAGTAGTGGTAGTAGTCATAGAAGTAGTAGCAATAGTAGTAGGAGTAGTTGTTGTTGTAGTAGTTGTAGTTGTCGAAGGAGTGGTAGGAGTAGGAGTTGGAGTGGGAGTGGCAGTACGAGTTGTAGTAGTAGCAATAGCAAGAGTAGGAATAGTAGTATTAGTAGTAGGAGGAGGAGGAGGAGGAATAGTAGTAGTAGTCGTAGGAGTAGGAGTATGAGCGGTAATCGCAGTAGTTGGGGTAGTAGGAGTGGTAGGAGTGGTAGGCACAATAGCAGTAGTAACAGTCATGGTAGTAGTTGTAGTAGTTGTAGTAGTAGTAGTAGCAGCAGAGGTGGTAGTGGTCGCAACAGTAGTATTAGTAGAAGTAGTGGTAGTAGTAGTAGTTGTAGCAGTAGCAGTCATAATAGCAACTGTAGTAGAAGTATTGGTACAGTAGAGGAGTAGGAGTTGGAGTTGGAGTGGTAGTAGCAGAAGTAGTAGTAGTACTAGTAGTTTTAGTCACAATAGTAGTTGTAGTGGTAGCAGTAGCAGTTGTAGTCTAGTAATAGTATTAGTCACAGTAGCTGTACTAGTAGTAACTGTTGTAGTAGTAGTAAAATTATTAGTAGTAGGGATAGTAGTAGAAGTAGTAGTAGTAGTAGCGGTAGCGGTAGCAGTGGTAGCAGTAGTAGCCATAGTAAAAGTAGCAGGAGGAGTAGTAGTAGTAGTTGTTGTTGTTGTGGTTGTAGTAATAGTAGTAGTAGCAGTTGTTGTAGTAGTACTAGGAGTAGTAGTAATTCTCGTAGCAGTAGTAATAGTAGGTGTAGGTTTATGAGTAGGAGTTGGTGTATGAGTAGTAGTAGTAATAGTAGTACTAGTAATAGTAGTAGTAGTACTAGTAGTAGTAATAGTAGTAGAAGGAGGAGTAGTAGTAGTAGGAGTCTTAGTAATTATAGTAGTAGTACTACTACTACTCGGAGTTGCAGCTGTAGCAGTAGGAGTAGTAGAAGTTGATGTTGTAGTAGCAATACTAGCAGTAGTGGCAGTAGTTGCAGTAGCAGTAGCAGCAGCAGCAATAGAAGTACTTGTAATGGTAGTTGTAGTAGTAGTAGTTGTTGTTGTTGTTGTAGTAATAATAGTAGTAGTAATAGCAGTAGTCATAGTAGTAGTAGTAATAGGAAAGTAGGAGTAGAATAAAAGTAGCAGTAGCAGTAGTTGTAATAGCAACAAAAGTAGTAGCAGTGGCGGCAGCAGCAGTAGTGGTTGTAGTGGTAGTAATCGTAATAATAGGAGTAGTAGGTGTAGTACTAGTAGTAGTAGTAGTAGTAGTAGTTGTAGCAGTAGTAATTGTTGTTGTTGTTGTGGTTGTTGTGGTTGTTGTTGTTGTAGTAGCATTTCTAGTAATAGGTATGGGAGTAGTACTACTAGTTGTAGCAACAGTAGTAGTAGTAGTAGCAGCAGCAGCCGCCGCAGTAGAAGCAGCAGTAGCAGTAAGAGTAGAATTAGTAGCAGTAGGTGTAGTAGTAGTAGAAGTAGTAGTTGTTGTTGTTGTTGTATGAGTACCTGAAGTAGTAGTAGTAGAAGTACTAGTAGTAGAAGAAGTAGTAGTAGTGTTTGTAGTAGTAATAGTAGTAGGAGTTGTAGAAGTAGTAGTTGTAATAGAAATAGTCGCAGTAGTAGTGCAGTAGTAGTAGCAAAAAAAGTAGCAGTGGCAGGAGTAGTAGTAGTATTAGTAGTCATTGTAGTAGAAGTAGTAGCAGTAGCAGTAGTAGTATTAGCACTAGTAGCAGTAGTGGTAGTAGTATTAGTAGTCATTGTAGTAATAGTAGTAGTACTACTAGTAGTAGTAGAAGTAGTAGCAGTAGTAGTATTAGAGGAGGTAGTAGTAGTAGTAGTCGTTGTAGTCGTAGTAGTAGTATTAAGAATAGCAGTTGTAGTAGTTATAGTAATAGCAGTAGTAGTTGTAGAAATAGTAGTAATAATAGTAGTAGCAGTAGTGCTATTAATAGTTGTTGTAGTAGTGGTGGTAGTAGTAGTAGCAGTTGTAGTTGTAATAATGGTAGTAGTAATAGTAGTCTTAGTTGTGATAGTAGTAGTAGTAGTCCTAAGGGTAGAAGTAGCTGTAGGAGTTGGAGTAGGAGTAATAGTAGTATTAGTAGTAGTACTAGCAGTAGTACGAGTAGGAGTAGGAGTAGGAGTAGTCGCAACACTAGAAGCAGCAGGAGTAGTAGTAGTAGTGGCAGGAACAGGAGTAGGAATAGTTGTAGTAGTTGTTGTTATTGTTGTTGTAGTAGTAGTTGTAGTAGTAGTAGTATTAGTTGTAGTAGTATTATTTGTAGTAGTTAGAGTTGGAGTAGGAGTAATAGTAGCAGGTACAATAGTAGTAGTTGTCAAGTTGTATCACTAGTAGTAGTAGTAGTAGAAATTGGAGTAGTAGTGGTAGCAGTAGTAGAAGCGATAGGTCTAGTTGTAGTAGTAGTAGCAGCTGTAGTAGTTGTAGTAGTTATAGTTGTCGGAGGAGTGGTAGGTGTAGTAGTTGGAGTACGAGTGGCAATGCGAGATGTAGTAGTAGTACTAGTACTAGTACGAGTAGTAGTAGCAGTAGCAAGAGTAGGAGTAGTAGTAGTAGTCGGAGGAAGAGGAGGAGGAGGAATAGTAGTACTAGTAGTCGTGGGAGTAGGAGTACAAGTGGTAATAGTAATAGTAGTAGTAGCAATAGTGTTAGTAGTAGAAGTGGCTGTAATAGCAGTAGTTGGAGTAGCAGGAGTAGTAGGCACAACTACAGCAGAAATAAAAGAAGTAATAGTTGTGGTAGCCGTTATAGTAGGAGTGCTAGTTGTAGTAGTTGTAATAGTAATAGAAGTAGTAGTAGTAGTAGCAGTAGCAGTAGTAGCAGTAGTAGTAGATGTAGTAGCAGTAGTAATAGTAGTAGCAGCAGAAGTCATAGTAGCAGTTGTAGATGCAGTAGTATTTGGAATAGTAGTAGGAGTAAGAGTTGTAGTTAGAGTAGTAATAGCAGAAGTAATAGTAGTACTAGTAGTATTAGTCATAGTAGTTGTAGTAGTAGTAGCAGCAGTAGTAGTAGTAGTGGTTGTAGTTGGAATAATAGTAGTAATAGCTATAGTAGTTGTAGTCGTAGTCATAGTAGTTATTGTAGTGGTAGCAGAAGTTGTAGTATTAGCAGCAGTAGTTGTAATAGTAGCAGTAGTAGGAGTAGTAATAGTAGTAGAGGAAATATAGTACCAGTAGTAGTCAGAGCAGTGGTAGTAGTAGTCGGAGTAGTAGTAGCAGTTGTTGTAAAACTTGTAGTAGCAGTAGCAGTAGTAGTAGCAGCAAAAGTAGTAGTTGTAGTGCAAATAATAATAATACTACTACTAGTAGTAGTAATAGTAATACAAGAAGAAGCAGTAGTAGCAATAGTAATTGTAATAGCTGCAGTCGTCGTCGTCGTAGTAGTAGTAGTAATAAAAGTATTTGTAGTAATAGGTGTAATAGAAGTAGAAGTAGTAGCAACAGATGTAGTAGTAGTTGTAGTAGTAGTAGTACTTGGAGTAGGAGTAGCAACAGTAGAAGTTTTTGTTCTGGTAGCACTTGTGGTAGTAGTACTAGTAGTAATAGTAGTAGAAGAAGTAGTAGTAGTAGTAGTTGTAGTAGTAATAGAAGTAGGAATAGTAGTAATAGTAGTAGGAGTTGCAACTGAAGCAGCAATAGCTTCAGTAGTTATTGTAATAGTAGTAGTAGAAGTAGTAGCATTACTAGTAGTAGTAGTAGTAGCAACAGTAGTTGTAGTACTAGTAGTAGCCGTAGAAAAAGTAGTACCACTAGAAGTAGTTGTTGTTGTAGTTATTGTAGTAGCAATTCCAGTAGTGGTGGTAGTACTAGCACTAGTAGTAGTAGTTCTAATAGGAGTTGGTGTAGCAGCAGGGGTTGTAGTAGGGACGGTGGTGGTAGTAGTAGTAGTAGAAGTAGTAGGAGTAGAAATAGAAGTAGTAGCTGTTCTAACAGCAATAGTAGAACTAGTAATAGTGGCAGGAGTAGTAGTAGTTATTGTAGTAGTAGCAGTAGTAGTGATAGTAACTATAGTAGCAGTGGCAATGGTATTAGTAATAATAGTAGTAATAGCCGTAGTAGGAATAGTAGTTGTAGTAGTTATAGTAGTAGTAGTTCTGGTGGTAGTAGAAGTACTTGTAGCAATAGTAGTAGTAATATTTCTAGTACTAAAAGTAGTAGTTGTAGTGTTTGTAGCAATAGATGTAGTAGTAACAGTATTGTAGTAGCAACAGAAGTAGTGGTAGTAGTTGCAGGAATAGAAGTCGCAGTAGTAGTAGTAGTAGTGGTCGTTGTAGTAGCAGTATTAGTTGTAGAAGTAGTAGGAGGAGGAGTCGTGGTAGTAGTAGTAGTAGTAGTAGTAGTAACAGTGGGAGTACTTGTCGTAGCAGCAACAACAGTAGTTGTTGTTGTATTAGTAGAAGAAATAGTACTAGTAGAACTACTTGTGGTAGTAGCAGTAGGATTAGTAGTAGTTGCAGTAGGAGTAGTTGTAGTAGTTGTAGTAGTAGTAGTAGTAGTAGTGGTATTACTAGTTGTAATAGTAGTAGTTGTTGGAGCAGTAGCAGTTTTAGTCTTACAAGTAGTAGTATTAGTAGTAGTAGTCATAGAGGTAGTAGTAGTAGTAGTTGTAGTAGCTATAGTAGAAGTAGCAGCAGTAGTAGCAGGACTAGTAGTAGTAGTAGCAGGAGTTGTAGTAGTGATAATAGTAGTACTTGCAGCATTAGTTGTAGCAATAGTAGTAGTTGTTGTTGTAGTAGTAGCAAAAGTAGAAATAGTAGTTGTAGATGCAAAAGTAGTAGTAGTAATAGGAGTAGGAGGACGTGGAGTAGTGGTTGTAGAAGTAGTAGTCGTAGTAGCAATAATAGTAGTTGTAGTAGTAGTAATTATTGTTATAGTGGTTGTTGTTCTTGTAGTAATAGTAGGGGTAGTAGTAGTAGAAGTAAGAGTATAAGTAGTAGCAGTATGAGTAGTAGTAGTTCTTGTAGGATGAGTAGTAGTAGTAATAGTTGTAGTAGTAGTAGTAGTAGTAGTAGGAGGAGGAGGAGGAGGAGGAGGAGGAGGAGGAGGAGCAGTAGTAGTGGTACTACTAGTAGTTGTTGTTGTTGTTGTAGTAGTGAAACTAGTAGTTGTTGTAGCAATTGTACTAGTAGTAGTAGTAGTAGTAGTAGGAGTTGCAGTAAAAGTAGCAGGAGTAGTAGTACTGCTACTAGTACTAGTAGTTGTAATAGAAGTTGGTCTAGGAGGAGGGGTAGTAATAGGAGAAGTCGTAGTAGTAGTAAAAGTAGTAGTAAGACTGGTAGTAGTAGGTGTCATAGGAGTTAAAATAGAAATAGTAGTTGTTGTAGCAGTAATAGTAGAACTACTAGTAATAGTAGCAACAGTAGTAGTAGCATTAGTGATAGCAGCAATAGGAGTAGCAATAACAGTTATAATTGCAGTAGTAGGAGCTGTAGTTGTAGTTGTAGTAGTAGTAGCTGTAATTGTAGTAAAAGTACTTCTAGTAATAGTAGTTGTAAAATTAGTAGTAGTAGTAGCAGTAATAGTATTAGTATTAGTAGTAATAGTTGTAACAGTAGTAGTAGTTGTAGTAGCAACTGTAGCAGTGGTAGTAGTGAAGTAATAGTAGTAGAAGTCGTAGCAAAAGTAGTAGTAGCAGTAGTAGTAGTATTAGTAGGAGTTGTAATACCAGCAGTAGTAGTTAGAGCAGTAGTAGTTGTTGGAGTTGAAGTAAGAGTAGTAGTAGGTGTTGTAATAGTAGGGGTAGGTATAGTAGAAGAAGTAG
>RXID01021503.1:7605-24366 GCA_005019695.1 Trichopus zeylanicus subsp. travancoricus
TACTACTACTACTACTACTACTACTACTACTACTACTACTACTACTACTATTGCTGCTGTTACTACTGCTACTATAGCTCCTACTTTTGCCGCTACTACTACTACTACTACTACAACTACTGCTACTACTGCTACTACTACTACTACAACTTCTACTACTGCTACTGCTACTAGTACTGCTACTACTTCTACTGCTATTGCTACTACTACTGCTACTACTATTACTACTGCAACTACTACAACTACTGCCACCGCTACTACAAATTCAACTACCACTACTACTACCAATACTTATACTACTAATATTGCTACTACTACGACTGCTACAGCTACAACTATTACTACTATTACCACTATCACTACAACTATTACAACTACTACAACGACTACAACTACTGCTGCGACTACTGCTAGTACTGCTGCTACTAATACCACTACAACGATAGCGACAATGACTACTATTACGACCATTATTATTACTACTACTACTATGACAACTACTACAACTGCTGCTACTATTACTACTGTTACTATTATTACTAGTACTACAACAACTACAGCTGCTGCTACTACTAGTACTACTACTCCTGCAATAACTATTACTACTACTCTTTTTACTATTACAACAACAACTACTACTACTACTACTACTACTATTATTACTACTACTATAACTACTACAATTGCTGCAACTACTACTACTGCTACTGCTAGAAGCACTACTACTACTTCAACTACCACTACTCCAATTATTACGGCTACTACTACTACTACATCGTTTCATGCATGTAATGCTACTCCAACTACTACTACAACTTCTATTGCTACTACTACTGCTGCTACAAGTTGTTCTACAATGACTACTTCCACTTATACTACTACTACTGCTGCTGCTACTGCTACAACTACTGTTGCCGCTACAACATCAACTACTCCCACAACTACTACTAATGTTGCTACTACAACAACTACTACTACTCCTATTACTACTACTATTACTATTACAATTACTACTGCTGCTGCAACTACTACTACTATACTACTAACGCGACTAAGGCTCCAACTACTACTATTACAACAGCTAAAGCTTTTACTACTGCTACTATTAATACTATTACTACTCCTACTGCTACTACCACTAGTACTACTACTATTTGGGTTGCTACATGTAATGCTACTCCAACTACTACTACTTATACTACTACTACTAGTACTACTTCTACTACTACACCTGCTCCTACTACTACTTGTACTACACCTACTGCTTTTACTACTACTACTACTAGAACTACTACTACTTCTGCTACTGCTACTACTACTATTCCTGCTACAACTTCCACTCCTACTTATTCTACAACTACTGTTTCTACTACTACTAGTACAACTATAGCTGTTGCTGCTACAACTACTACGAGTACTACTACTGCTACTGTTACAGCTGCTACTACTACGTCTACTACTACTACTTCTGCTGCTACTACTACTGCCGCTGCCGCCGCTACTGTTGATGCTGCTGCAACTACAACTACTACTATGTTTACTACTATTGCTAATATTACAACTACTTCTACTATGGCTACTAATACTACTACCACCACTACTGCTTCTACTGCTACCACTACTACTACTACGACTACTACTACTACTACTACTACTACAACTACAACTACTACTACTACTTCTACTACTACTACTTCCACCCCTACTATTACTATTGTTATTGCTACTGCTGCTACTAATAATACTATTATTACTACTACCACTACTTCTACTCCTATTACTACAACAACTACTACTACTACATCTACTACACCTATTGTTACTATAAATGGAACAACTACTACTACTACAACCACTACTACTATTGCTGCTACAACTACTATGACTACAGCTATTGCTACTACTACATCTATTACTACTACTACTACTACTACTACTACTACTACTATTGCTGCTGTTACTACTGCTACTACAACTCCTACTTTTGCCGCTACTACTACTACTACTACTACTACTGCTGCTACTACTACAACTACTACTACTAGTACTACTACTACTACAACTTCTACTACTGCTACTGCTAGTAGTACTGCTACTACTTCTACTGCTATTGCTACTACTACTGCTACTACTATTACTACTGCAACTACTACAACTACTGCCACCGCTACTACAAATTCAACTACCACTACTACTTCCAATACTTATACTACTAATGTTGCTACTACTACGACTGCTACAGCTACAACTATTACTACTATTACCACTATCACCACAACTATTACAACTACTACAATGACTACAACTACTGCTGCGACTACTGCTAGTACTGCTGCTACTAATACCACTACAGCGATAGCGACAATGACTACTATTACGACCATTATTATTACTACTACTATGACAACTACTACAACAGTTGCTACTATCGATTTTGCTACTAGAACAACTACTAATACAACAGCTACTGCTACTACCACTACCAATACTATTGCAACTACTAGTGCATGAGCAATTACTACTACGACTTCTACTACTGCTGCTACCCATAGGGTTATTTCTACAACCCCAGCGACAACTTTGGCTACCACTACTGTTGGTACTACTACTTGTGGAACTACTACTACCACTACCAAGTTTACTACCACTACTTCTACTACTACTACTACTACTACTACTACTACAACTACTACTGCCACAACAACAATAACAACAACAACTACTACTACTACTTTTACTATTATTACTACTACTACTACTTCTTCTTCTACTACTGCTACTACTCCTAATACGCCTACTACAAATACTAATATTACTAATAATACTACTACTTTTATTATTATTACAACTCTTATTATTACTACTATTGCTACTACTATTACCACTACTACTACAACAACAATAACAACTACTACTAGTTTTACAACTACCACTCCTACTCCTACTATAACTAATAATATGACTACCACTACTGCTCTTGCTACTATTGCTACTGCTACTGCCCCTACTACTACTACAAATACTACTTCCACTCCTACGACTACTACTACTACTACTACTACTACTACTACTACTACTACTACTACTACTACTACAAATACTACTACCACTCCTACGACTACTACTACTCTACTACTACTACTACTACTATTACTATTACTATTACTACTATTACTATTACTGTTGCGACTTCTACTATTTCTACAGCTACTCCTACTACTACTACTACTGTTCCGACTAATACTCCTACTACTACTACCCCAACAACCACAACAACAATAACTACTACTATTATTGCGATTGCTACAACCACTACTACAATAACAACTACAACTTCGACTACTACTACTACTAGCAGTACTGCTACTGCCACAACTGCTACAACTACTATCATAACTACCAATACTACTATTACAACTACTACTACAACTACTACAACTAATACTACAACTACTACAACTACTATTACTGCTACTGCTACTGTGACCACTATTATTACTCCTAATACACCAACTACAGCTACTACTATTACTACTATAACAACTACTATTGTCACAACTACTACTACAACTACTATTACTAATACTACTACTACTACTACTACTACTACTACTACTACTACTAAAGCTACAACTACAACTACTTCTACTACCATTACTACTACTACCACTACTATTTCTACGACTACTCATACTACTGCTACTACTGTTGCTACTTCTACAACTACTCATACTACTACTGCTGCTGCTGCTACTGCCGCTACTACCACTATTGCTACTTTTACTTCTACTACTTCAGCTGCTAATCCTGCTGCTACTCCTACTACTACTACTGCTGCTACTCCTACTACTACTACTACTACTACTAATCCTACTGATGCTACTACTACTATTACTACTGCTACTCGCACTCCTATTACTAAACCAACGACTAATCCTACTACTTTTGCTACTACTGCAACTACAACTACTACTACTACTACTATTACTACTACTACTACTACTACTACAACTACTACTACTACTACTACTACTACTACTACTACTACTACTTCTATTACTACTACTACTACTATTATTGCTACTGTTGCTAATACTTCTACTGCTATTCCTACTACGACTCCTACTATTCCTACAATAACTCCTACTACTACTACTCCAACTACTGCTACTACTACTACTGCTACTATTACTACTATTACTACAACTACTACTACAACAACAACTACTATTTCTACTACTATTACTAGTACTACTACTACTGTAGTTGCTACTGCAACGACTACTACTACAACTACTAGAACTACTTCTACTACTAATACTAGTACTACTACTACTTCTCCTATTATTACTACTAACTACAACTACTACAACTACTATTATCGCTACTACTACTACTACTACTACTATTACTCCTAATACACCTATTAAAACTGTTACTATTACTACTACCATTGCTACTATCGCTACTACTGCTACTACAACTACTATTACTACAACTACTACTGCTACATCTACTACTACTACTACTTCTACAACCATTACTGCTACTATTGCTACTACTTCTACAGCTACTCGTACTGCTACGATAGCTACTACTACTATTGCGATTGCTACTTCTACTACTTCTGCTGCTAATCCAACTACTGCTCCAACTGCTGCTACTACTACTCCTCCTACTACTACTGCTACAATTACTGCTACTACTCCTATTGCTACTACTACTACTATTGCTACTACTATTACTACTACTACTCCTACTCCAATTACTATACCTACGACTACTCCTACCACTACTACTACAACTATTACTTCTACTACTACTACTACTACTACTACTACTACTACTACTACTACTATTACTACTACTACTACAACTCCTGCTATAGCTACTACTTCTACTACTACTACAACTCCTGCTACAGTGAATGCTACTACTGCAGCAACGCAACTACTTCCGCTGCTATTGCCACTCCTACTAGTTCTACTAAACTACATTTGTTGCGATAACTGCTACTACTAATGCTGCAACAGCTACAATAACTGCTACTGCTGCAGCTACTACAACAACTACTACTACGACTATTATTGCTACTACAACTACTAAAACTATTACAACTACTACAATTGCTACTGCTGCCACTACAGCAACTACTAGTACTACTTTTGCAATAGCTACTACTACCTCTATTACTACTACTACACCTACACAAACTACTGCTATTGCTACTATCAATACTAGTATTATTGTTACTACAACAACAACAACAACAACTACAACTACTACTACTAGAGCTACCACTACTACTACAACTAGTACTACTACTACTCCTATTACTACTACGAGTGCTTCTACTACTACTACAACTACTACTACGACAACTGCAACTACTGCTACTACTACTACTACTACTACAGCTACTGTTACTCGAACTATTACTATTACTAATACCACTTGTACTTCTATTACTACAACTACTGCTGCTGTTACTGTTGCTATTAATGCTACTATTGCTACAACTACTACTACCACTACTACTACTATTACTCCTACTACTACTCCAACTACTACTACAACTACTACTACTACTAATACTACTACTACTACTACTACAAGCACTATTACTACTGTTGCTCCTACTGCAACTACTACTCCTAGTACTACTACTACTACTAATACTGCTACTACTACTTCAACTACTATTACTACTACAACTACTACTACTACCACTACTACTACTCCTAACACACCGACTACAAATACCTCTATTATTACAAATACTACTATTATTATTACTACTGCTGCTGCTACAACTACTACTACTACTACTACTACTACCACTACTACTACTCCTCCTCCCCCTACTACCACTCCTAATACTATTACAACTGCCACTCCAACTACTATTACTAATGCTACGACTACCACAACTACTCTTACTACAATTGCTACTGCTGCTACAGCTACTGCTACTACTACTACTGCTACTACTCCACCTCCTCCTCCTACTGCTACTACTAATACTACTTCTATTACTACTACTACTACTACTATTACTGCTACTACTACTACTACTCCTATTGTTCGTACTACAACTCCTACTATTACTGCTCCAACTACTACTACTACCATTATGACTATTACTACAACAACTACTTCTACTACTACTAGTAGTAATACTGCTACAGCAGTATTTCTACTACTAGTACTAGTACTAGTACTACTGCTGCTACTACTACGACTACTACAACTACTATTACTGCTACTACAACTCCTACTACAATTAATACACCCACTACAACTACTACTATTACTACTAGAACCACTACTATTGTTGCTACTAGTACTAAAACTATTATTATTATTATTACTACTACTACTCCTGCTGTTGTTGCTGCTACGACTACAACTACTAATGCTTCTACTACTATCACAGCTACTTCTGCTACTACTTCTATAGCTTCTCGTACTACTACTCCTATTACTACTACAACAACTCCCATTACTACTACTACTACTACTACTACTACTACTACTACTACTGCTACTACTTCTGCTACTACTACTATTGCTACTGCTATTACTGCTACTTCTACTATTAATCCTACTTCTATTCCTACTTCTACTACTACTACTCCTACTCCTACATCTACTACTGTTATTAATACAACTACTACTACTACTACTACTATAACTACTAGTACTACTGCTATTACTACTGTTAGTCCTACTCCTATTGTTAAACCTATGACTAGTACTACTACTACAATAACAACAATTACTTCTGCTACTACTACTACTACTACCACCACTACTATTACTATTACAAATCCTGCTACTACTACTACTTCTACTACTACTATAGCAACCGCTACAACAATAACTGCTAATGCTACTATTACTGCTACTACTACTACTACTACTATTAAAGTGAATTCTACTACTACTACAACATAACTACTTCTGCTATAATTGTTGCCGCTACTAATGCTACTATAACTACATTTGCTGCGACTACTGCTACTACTGCTGCTCCTGCTCTTACAACTACTACTATTGCTGCTGCTCTTGCAACTACTACTATTGCTACTACTACAATGACCACTACTGCTACTACTACTACGAGTAGTACTACTATTTCTACTGTGACAAGAACAATGACTTCCTTTGCGACTACTGACACTAATACTACCACTACTACTACTTGCACTACTACTACTACTACTTGTACTTCTACAACTACTTTTATTACTACTACTACAAGTACGACTATTACTACTACTACTAGTACGACTGTTACTACTACAACAACAACAACTACTACTACTACTACTAGTACTACTACTACAACAATAACAACAACAACTACTACTACTACTAATACTAATACTACTACTACGGCTACTACTACTAGTACTACTACTAGTAGTACTACTACTACTACTACCACACCACCACTACTACTACTACTACACTAATACTACAATAGCTACTACTATAACTATTACGACTACTACTGTAAGTACTGCTATTACTTCTACTCCTACAACTTCTATTATTACTAATACTACTATTATTACTACTACTACAGCTGCTACTACTTCAAGTACTACTAGTCCTACTAATACTACTGCTGCTACTACCATTACTACTACTACTTATGCTACTTCTACTGCTATTTCTCAAACTTCTCATACTATTGCTACAATTACTACTACTATTACAGCTGCTGCAGCAGCTGCTGCTACTACTTTTACTGGTATTTCTATTACTACTGCTACTACCAGTACTTCTATAACTTGTCCTACTTCTACTCCTTCTGCTATTACAATTACTATTACTATTACGACTACTGCTACTACTAATACTACTACTATTACTACTACAACTAATATTACTACTACTACAACAACAACTATTGCTACTACTACTTCTACTACTGCTCCTACTCCTATTACTACTCCTACTATAACAACAATAACAACAACAACAACTACTACTACTATTGCTATTAATACTACAACACCTACTGCTACAATGACAACTACAACTACTGCTAATACGACTACTACTACTACTACTACTTCATAAACTACTACTATTACTATTACTTCTGCTGCTGCTACTCGTATTACAAAAACTACTACTACTACTACTACTACTACTACTACAACTGCTGCTCGTACTACACTACTACTACCACTCATAAACTACTACTACTACTACTTCTACTACTACTATTGCAACTAACCATAGTCCTACTACTACTACTATGACTACTACTCCTCCTACTACTGCGACTACTACTGCACTACTACTACAACTACTACAACTTGAATTATTACTACCCCTACAACTTCTACAACTACAACTACTGATACTACAGCTGCTGCTACTACCACAACTACTACCCCTACTATAACTACTGCTACTCATACTACCAATAATTCTACTAATACTAGTATTAATTCGACAACTGCTACTACTACTCCTACTACTACGACTATTATTACTACAACTACAATTAAGAAAAATTCTCCTACTACAACTACTACTACTGCTAGTACAACAACTACTACTACAACACTAAAAATTTTACTACTAGTACTACTAATACTACTGTTACTCCAACTACCACTACTACTACTAAAACTACTACTACTACTACTACTACTACTACACATACAACAACTACCACTACTACTAACACTACTACAACTAGAACTTCTACTTGTACTACTAGTAGTAGTAGTAGTACTACTGCGGCTACTACTGCCGCCGCTGCTACTGCTACAACCACCACCACCACCACCACTACTGTAGCTACAACTGCTTCTACTACGGCAACTATTACTACTACTACTACACCTGCACCTACTACTACTACTACTACAACACCTACAATTATTTTGACTATAACTACTACTACTACAACTACTACTACGCCTACACCTACTACTACCTACACCTACTATTACAACAATTAGCACTACTTCAGCTACTACTACTACTTCTGCAGCAACTACTACTACTACTATTACTACTACTACAACAACACCTAATACTACTACTACTGCTACTACCAATACTACTACTACTACTACTACTACTTCTGCTAATGCTATAGATATTATTACTACATCGATTACTGCTGCTAATACGATGACCACTATTACAACTACTACTACTCCTGCTGCTCCTACTCCTACAACTACTACTACTACTCCTACTACTACTAATACTACTTCTACTACTACTACTATTCCTACTACTACTGCTGCTACAACTACTTCTACTCCTACAACAACTACTACTATTCCTACTACTACTACTACTACTATTACTAGTATTTCTACTACCTTTGCTACTACTACATCCACTAGGACTACTACTACTAGAACTCTACTACCTACACTACTACTATGACTGCTACTGCTACTACACTACTACTACAATAACAACTACTACTACTCCTACAGCTGCTACTATGACTACTGGTACCGCTTCAATTAGTACTACTACCACTACTACTGCTACTATGACTACAATTAGTACTACTACTACCATTACTACTGCCACTCCTACTGCTTTTGCTACTACTCCAACTACTAGTTCTACTACTACTACTACTCCAACTACAACTACTACTATTATTACTACTACTACTACAATTACAACGATAACTATTTCTACTACTACTACTACTACTATAATTACAACTACTACTATTTCTACTACTATTATTACTGCTTCTCCATGTCCTGTTACTACTCCTAAAACTACTCCTCCTACTACTACTATTACTAATACTCCTATTACTCAGACTACTACCACTACTATTGCTGCTACTGCCGCTGCTACTGCTACAACCACCACCACCACTATTACTGCTACTGCTACTGCTACTGCAACTAGTACTACTACTACTACACCTGCACCTACTACTACTACTACTACTACTACTATAACACATACAACTATTTCTACTGCAATTACAACAACTTCAACTACTACTACAACTACACCTACTACTACCTACACATACAACTACTACAACTACTACTACTTTAGCTACCACTACTACTGTTACTACTACTACACCTACACCTAATACTACTACTACTACTACTACCAATACTACAACTACTGCTACTACTGCTGCTGCTATAGCTATTACTACTACTACAACTACTACTGTTAATACGATGACTACTATTACAATAACTACTACTCCTGTTGCTCTTACGCCTCCTACTACTCCTCTTCCTCCTACTACTACTAATACTACTCCTACTACTACTACTATTACTACTTCTATTGTGATTCCTACTACTATTACTGCTATAACTACTTCTACTCCTACAACAACTACTACTATTCCTACTACTATTGCTACTATGACTACTATAGCTACTACTACTGCTTCTACAACAACTCCTACTACTGCTACAATTATTATGACTACTATTTCTACTACCATTTCTACTACTACTTCCACTCGGACTACTACTATTAAAAGTTTATTACATCCACTACTACTATGACTGCTACTGCTACTACACTACTACTACAATAACTACTACTACTACTCCTACAACTACTACTTCTACTCCTACTATTATTGCCACTATTACTACTGCTACTATGACTACTTGCACTGCTTCAACTAGTACTGCTACCACTACTACTACTACTACGATTACTATTACTACTACTACTATTACTACTGCCACTACTACTACTTTTGCTGCTGCTCCTACTACTACTTCAACTACTACTACTACTACTCCAACCATAACTACTACTATTATTTCTACTACTACTGCTACTATTACTACTACAACTATTACTACTACCATTATTACTGCTTCTCCAAGTCCTGTTACTACTCCTACTACTACTCCTACTGCTAGTACTACTACTAATACTCCTATTACTCAGACTACTACTACTACTACTATTACTACTGCTATTCCTACTCCTATTACTACTTCTATGACTTCTACTACAACTACTAGTACTTCCACTGCTATTATGATTACTAGTACTACTACTACTACTACTACTACTACTACTACTACTACTACTACTAATAATAATAATAATAATAATAATAATAATAATAATAATAATAATACAACTACTACTTCTGCTACTACTACTACTACTACAACTACTATGACTACTACAACTACTACTATAGCTTCTACAATAATAAATACTACTACTACTAGAGCTACTCCCATAATAACTACTATTCTGACTACTACTACTACTATGACTACTGTAACAACAATAACTACTATTGCTACTACAACTACTACTACTCCTACAATAACTACTCCTACTCCTTTTACTACTAATACAACTACTAATACTACTACTACTTCTTCGACTACGACTACTACTGCTACAGCTACTACTACTATTCCTGCAACTATGACTATTACTACAACTACCATAATTAATACAAATTTTGCTACTAGTAATAGGTGTAGTAGTGGGAGTAGTAGTAGGTGTAGTAGTAGTAGCAGCAGTAGTAGTAGTGTTAGTATTAGTAGTAGTAGTACCAGTAGTAGTAGGAGTAGTAGTAGTAGCAATTATTCTAGTAGTAGAAGTAGTTGATAAAGTAGTAGTAGTAGTAGTAGTAGTAATAGTTGTAGTAGTAGTTATAGTATTAGCAGCAGTTGCAGTAGTTTCTATAGTTGTAGCAGTAGTGGTAGTTGGAGTAGGGGTAGTTGTAGTAGTAGGAGTGGTAAAAGTAGTAGGAGTTGCAGTAGGAGTAGTAGTAGCAATAGTAGCATGATTAGTTAGAGTAGTAGTAGCATTAGCAGCAGTAGTAGTAGTAATAGTAGTAGAAGTAGCAGCAACAGTAGTTATAGTTGTAGCAGTAGTAGTATAAATCATAGCAGTAGTAGTAGTAGTAATAGGACTAGTAGTAGTAGCAGTAGTAGTAGTAGCAATAATAGTAGAAGCAGTAGAAGTAGCAGAAGTAGTAGTGATAGTAGAAGTATTCATAGTAGTAGTAGTAGTAGCATAATAGAAGGAGTAGTAGTAGTGGCAGTTATAATTTTAGTAATATTATAGTAGTCTTAGTAGTAATAGTAATAATAGTAGTAATAGTTGTCTTAGTAGTAGTAGTAGTAGTAGTAGTAGTAGTAGGAATGTTTGGAGTAGTAGTATTAGTATGACTACTAGTAGTAGTACTAATAGTAGTAGGAGCAGAAGTAGCAATTGGAGTAGTCGTAATAGTAGTAATAATCATAATACTAGTAGTTGGAGTAGTATTTGTAGAAGTCATAGGAGTGTTGGGAGTAGCAGTAGTAGTAGGAGTAGTTGTAGTAGTAGCAGTAGCAACAACAGTAGTTATGGAAATAGGAGTTGTAGTAGTAGAACTAGGTGCAACAGTATTAGTAGTAGTAGTAGCAGTAGCTATAGTTTCAGTAATAGTAGTAGCAATAGTAGTAGAACTAGTAGTAGCAGTAGTAGTTGATGTAGTAGTAGTTATAGCAATAGAAGTAGCAGTGGGAGTTGCAGTAGAAGTAGGAGTTGTAGTAGTAGTAGTAGTAGTAGCAGTAGTAGTAGTAGTAATGGTGGTGGTGGTAGTAGTAGTAGTAGTAGTAGTAGTAGTAGTATTAGCACTGGTAGTTATAGTAGTAATAGTAGTAGGAGGAGTAATAGAAGTGGTAGTAGTAGTTGTTGTAGGAGGAGGAGGAGTAGTAGTAGTGTTAGTAGTAGTTGTAGTATTAGTAGTAGTAGTCATAGCAGAAGTAGTAGTGGTAGTGGTAGTAGCAATAGTAGCTATAATAGGACTAGTAATAGCAAAAGTAGTAGCAGCTCTAGAAGTCAAAGTAGTAGTTATGGTCATGGTAGGTTTTGTTATAGTAGTAGTAGTATTAGTTGTTGTAATAGTAGTAGTTGTTGGAGTAGTAGTAGTGCTAGTAGTAGTAGTTGTAGTAGTAGTGTAGTTATAGTAGCAGCAACAGCAGTAGTAGTAGTAGTAATAGTAGTAGCAGTAGCAGTGGTAGTAGTACTAGTAGTAGTAGTAGTAGTAGTAGTAAAAGTAATAGCAGCAGCAGTAGTAGTAGTAGTACTTGTAGTAGTAGTAGTAGAAGTAGTAGTAGTAGTACTTGTAGTAGCAGAAGTAGTAGTGGTAGCAGTAGTAGTAGTAGTCGTAGTAGTAGTAGTAGTCGTGGTAGGAGTAGTTATAATAGTAGTAGTTGTTGTTGTAGTAGTAGTATTAGTAGTAGTAATACTACGAGTTGTTGGAGTGCTAATAGTGCTAGTAGTAGTAGTAGTTATAGTTATGTAGTTATAGTAGCAGCAGCAGTAGTATTAGAGGAGATAGTAGTAGTAGTAGGAGTTGTAGCAATAGTACTAGTAGAAGAAGGACCAGTTGTAGCAATTGTAGTAGCAGTAGAAGTAGCAGGCAGTAGTAGTTGTCATAGTAGTAGTAGTAGTAGTAGTAGCAGTTGCTATAGTATAAGAAGTAGTGGCAATAGTAGTAGTACTAGTAGTAGTAACAGTAGTAGTAGAAGTAGTAGTATTAGTAGTAGTAGTAGTTGTTGTGGTAGTAGTTGTAGTGGTCGTTGTAATAGCAGTAGTAGTAGTTGTAGAGGTATTAGTAGTAGTAGTGGTAGTAGTAGTAGGAGTCGTTGTAGTAGCAGCAGAAGTAGTAGTAGTAGTAATCATAGTCACAGCCGTAGTAGGAGAAGTAGAAGTAGTTGTTGTTGTTGTTGTAATAGTAGTAGTAGTAATAGTAGTAACAGTAGCAGTGGTAGTAGTAGCAATAGTAGTTGTTTAGCAGAAGTAGCAGCATTAGTACGAGTAGTAGTTGCGGTAGTTTTAGTAGTAATGGAGGTAGTAGTAGTAGTAGCGGCAACTATAGTAGTAGTAGTGATGGTGGTAGTAGTAGTTGTTGTTGTTGTAAATGTGGTAGTACTAGTAGTTGTAGTGGTAGTAGTAGCAGGAGGTGGAGGACGAAAAGGAGGAGCAGTAGTTGCAGCATTAGTAGTAGTAATAGTACTAGTAATAGCAGTTGTAGTAGTAGTAGTAGGAGTTGTAGTAGGTGTAACAATAGAAGTAGTAGCAGTAGTAGCAGCAATTGTAAAAGCTGTAGTAGCATTAGTAGTAGTACTAGTAGTAGTACCAGCAGCAGTAGTAGCAGCATTAGTAGTAGAAGCAGTAGTAGTAGAAATATTATAAATAGCATTAGTAGTAGTGGTGGTAGTAGTAGCAATAGTAGTCGTCGTTGTTGTAGTAGTAGCTTTAGTAGTAATAGCCATTGTAGTAGGAGTATTACTCATAGTAGTAGTACTAGTAGTAATAGCAATAGTAGTATTGTAGTAGTAGTACTAGTAGTTGTTGTAGTAGCAGTAGTAGTAGTAAAATGTGTAGCGATAGTAAATATAGAAGTATTAGTTGGAGTAGCAGTAGTAGTAGCAGTAGTTATAGTAGCAGCATTAGTAGTAGTAAGAGTTGCACGAGTAGTAGTAATAATCATAATAGCAATAGTAGTTATAGCAGAAGTAGTAGTCAAAGAAGCTACTGTAGTAGTAGTAGTTGTAGTAGTATAAGTAGTAGTACTAGGAGAAGTAGTTGTAGTAGGAGAAGAAGTAGTAGTAGTTAAAGTTGCAGTTGCATTTGCAGTAGTAGTAGTAGTATCAGTTGTAGTAGTAGTAGTAGTAGTAGCAACTGTAGTAATTACAGTAGTACCTGAAGCAGCAGCCACAGGAGCAGCATAGGTAGAAGTACTAGTCATAGTCGTTATTATAATAGTAGTGGTAGTAACAGAAGTAGCAGTAGTAGTTGTAATAATAATATAGATAGCAGTAGTTCTAGTAGCACTTGTACTAGTAGTCGTAGTAGTAGTAATAGAAATAGTAGCAATAGTAGTAGTAGTAGTAGTAGCAGAAGTAGTAGCAGTAGCACTAGTAGTTGTAGTAGCAAAATTTGTAGCAGTAGTAGTTGTAGTATTTGCAGTAGTAGGAGTAGTAGAAGCAGTAGTAGTAGTAGAAGGAGGAGGAGGAGGAGGAGGAGGAGGAGTAGGCGCCAAAGTTGAAATGGCAGTAATAATACTAGTAGTAGTCGAAGGGGTAGAAGTAGTAGTAGCAATAGTCGTAGATGCAGTAGCAACAGTTGTAATAGTAGTACCAGCAACAGAAGCCGTTATAGTAGTAGTAGCAGTACTAATAATAGTGGTAATAGGAGTAGTAGTAGTGGCTGTAGTAATAGTAGTAGTAGGAGGAGCAGTAGTAGTAATAGTAGCATTAGTAGTAGTAGTAGTTGTTTCCATTGTAGATGAAGTAGCAGTTGTAGTAGCAGTAGTTGTTGTTGATGTTGTAGTTGTTGTTGTTGCTATAATAGTCGTAGTAGTAGTAGTAGTAGTTGGAGTAGTCATAGTAGTAGTAGTAGCTTGAGAGGTAATTGTATTCATAGTAATAGCAGCAGTAGTAGTAGTAGTTGTTGTTGTTGTAGTAGTTGGAGTAGTCATAGCAGTAGTAGTAGGTTGAGTGGTAATTGTATTTGTAGTAGTAGAAGCAGTAGTAGTAGAAGCAGTAGTAGTAGAAGCAGTAGTTATAGTATTAATTATAGTGTTTGTAGTAGTAGTAGAAGGAGGAGGACCAGTAGTAGCTAAAGTAGTAGTAGTAGTACTTGTAATAATACTAGTTGTAGTACTTGTAGTAGTAGTAATCATCGTAGTAGTTGTAGTAGTAGTAGTCGTCGTAGTAGTAGTAGTAGTATTAGTACCTGAAGTAGTAGTAATAGTATTAGTAGTGCAAATAGTAGTTCTAGTAATAGTACAACAAGTAGTAGTAGCAGTAGTAGTAGTAGTAGTAGTAGTAGTTAAACAAGCTATAGAAGTAGTAGCAAAAATAGCAGCTGCAATAGTAATAGTTGTGGTAGTAGCAGTAGTAGTAGTACTAGTAGTAGTAGTAGCTATACTAGTAGTAGTAGTACTAGCAATAGCAGTAGTAATTGCAGCAGTAGTAGAAGTAGTAGTAGTAGTAGTGCGAGTAGTAGCAGTTGTAGTTGTTGGAGGAGTGGTAGGAGTAGGAGTTCGAGTTGGAGTGGCAGTACGAGTTGTAGTAGTAGTAGTAATAGTACTAATAGGAGTAGTAGTAGTTGCGGTACCAAGAGTTGGAGCAGTAGTATTCGTCAGAGTAGTACTAGTAGTTGAAGTAGTTGTAGTAGTTGCAGCAGCAGTAGTAGTTCTAGTTGTAGTAGCAGCAGTAGAAGTAGTTGTGATAGTAGTAGTAGTAGTAGTAATACAAATAGTAGTAGTTGTTGTTGTAGTAGTAGTAATGGGAGTAGGTGTAGGAGTAGGGGAAGTAGTAGGAGTAGCAGTAGTAGTAATAGTAGTAGTAGGAGTAGTAGTAGTAGGTGGAGGAGGTGTAGAATGAGTAGCAATGGAAATAGTAGCAGTAGTAATAGTAATAGCAAAAGAAGTAGTACCAATTGTGACAGTAGCCGTAGTGGTAGTAGAGGTAGTAGTAGAAGTAGCTGTAGTAATCACAATAGTAGGAGTAGTAGTTGTAATTGTAGTAGTAGTAGTAGTAATAGTAGTAGAAGCAGTAGTTGCAATACTAGTATTAAAAACAGTAGTAGTCATGGTGGTAGTAGCAGTAGTAGTAGAAGCTGTAGTAGTAGTACTAGTATTATTAGTAGTAGAAGTAGTAGTAGGAGGAGTAGTGGTAGTAGTTCTAGTAGTAGAAGTAGTTGCAGTAGTAGTAGTAGTAGTAGCAGTTGTAGTAGTAGTAG
>RXID01021505.1:0-41300 GCA_005019695.1 Trichopus zeylanicus subsp. travancoricus
CTACTACTACTACTACTACGACTACTAACTCGCGAGCTGCTTTACTGCTACTACTACTACTACTACGACTACTACTAACTACTACTACTACGACGAATAACTACTACTAATACGACTACTACTACTACTACTACTACTATACTACTACTCTACTACTACGATACTACTACTTACTAACTAAACACTACTACTACTACTACTACTACTACTACTACTACTCTACTACTACTACTACTACTACTACTACTACTACTACTACTACTACTACTACTACTACTACTACTACTACTACTACTACTACTACTAATATTACTATACTACTATTACTACTACAAATACTCCTACTACTACTACTAATACTACTACTACTACTACTACTACTATTACTACACTCCTACAACGACTACTACTACTATTATTACCACTACTTCTACTACTACTACTACTACTAATATTACCACTAGTCCTACTACTACTACTCCTACTGCTACAAGTACTAATACTACTACTCCAAATGCTCCTATTTCTACCACTAGTGCTACTGCTACTACTACTACTACTACTACTATTATTAGTACAACTACCACTACTACAACTACTAATACTACTACTATCACTACTCTGCTACTGCTACTCCTATTGCTTCTACTAAGACAACAGCTACTACTACCACTAACACTACTGTTACTATTACTGCTGCTATTACTGCTAGCACTACTACTACTACTTCTACTACTCCCACTACTAATATTAGAATTACTACTACTACCAACTACTATTACTACTACTACTGTTACTACATCTACTACTTTTCCAACTCCTACTCCTACTACCGCTACCACCATTACTCCTACTACTACTACTACGACAACTACTGCTATTCCTACTCCTACTCCAACTCCTACTACTAATACAATAACAACAACTACCGCTACCACAACTCCAACAACTAAAACAACAACATCGACAACAACAACAACAACAACAACAACTACTACTACTACTACGACTACTAATACAAATATTACTACTGCTGCTGCTACTCCCGCTACAAATACTACTTGTACTACTACCACTACCGCTACTACTACTATTACTACTCCTACTACTACTTCAACACTACTCCTACTGTCACTGCTACTCCTACTACTACTATGACAACTACTACTACAACGACTTCACCTACAACTATAGTTACTACTACTACTGCTACTGCTACAACTACTACAATAACTAATACTACAACAACTTCTATTGCTACTGCTAATGCCACTACTCCTATTACTACCACTACTCCCACTAGTACAATAACAACAACTACTACTACTACACTACTACGACAACTACTACCACAACAACAACAACTACTACTACTATAACAACAACTCCAACAATTACAACAACAACTACTACTCCTACCACAACTCCTACTAATCTAACTACTACTCCTACTACTACTACTACAACAACTACTCCTACTCCAACTCCTACTGCTACTACTACTCTGAGTACTACCACTACTACTACTCCTACTACGACTCCTAATACTTCTACTACTACTACTACTACAACAACTACTACTACTACTTCTACTCCTACTACTACTACTACTACTACTATAAATACAACTATGACTACTACAACCACTACCGCTACTACTACAACAACAACAGCCCCTGAAGCTATCTCTATTCCCACTATAACAATTACTACAAATACTACAACTGCTGCACATACTACTGCTGTGACAACTACTACTCTTGCAGCAGTTACACCAATTACAACTACTAATACAACTAATGGTATTGCTACTACTATTACAACTACTACTACAACTATTGGTACTACTACCACAACTACTACAACTACTACTACAACAACAACAACTACTACTACCACTAACACTACTACTACTGCAACTATTGCTACAGCTACAACTACTGCTACTCCTACTGCTACATCTACTAATACTACTGCTACTCCTTCAACTAATACTACTTCTTCTTCTACTACTACTACTTCTACTACTACTACTACTAAAACAACAACAACTACAACTACTACTACGGCTGCTACTACTAATACTCCTGCTACTACCACTAATGTTACTATTACAACTACTACTATTGCTACCACTGCCACTACGGCAACTACTAGTAATACTACTGCAACCACTACTACTACTATTACTACTACTACTACCACCACTTCTACTACTTCTACCAATACTAATACTCCTGCAACCAATACTACTACTACAAATGCTAGTAATACGACTACTATGACAACTACTCCTGCTGCTACTTTGATTACTACTATCGGTACTACTGCAACTACTACAACTACTACCACCACCACCACCACTACTACTACTAAAACTGTTACTTTTACCAATACCATTCCTACCACTGCTACTACTACTACTGCTTCTACTACTACAACTGCTGCTATTGCTTCTACTGCTACTACTATTACTACCACTGCTACTACTACTACGACTAGCACTACTACTACTACTGCTACTACTAATAATACTTCTACTAGTACTACTACTACTACTACTACTACTCCAACTATGACTATAACTATTGCCCCAACTTCTCCTACTACTACTAGTACTACTAGTACTATTAGTACTACTATTGCTGCTAGTACTACTATAGCTAATGCTACTACAACTATTTCTACTACTACTTCAACTATAGCTACATCTACTACTACTCAATTACTACTGGTACTGCTACCACTACTACTACTGCTACTGCTACTACCTTCCCTACAACAACAACACCAACTACTACTACTACTTCTCCTACAACTTCTGCTGCTACTAAAACTACTGCTATTGATACTACTACTACTATTACTGCAACAATGACTACTACTACTACTACTACTTCTGCTACTATTACTACTACTACTATTACTACTACTACCACCACTACTATTACTACTACTACTACCACCACCACCACTACTATTACTACAGCTATTGCTACTATTGCAACAACTACTACTTCACTTACTACTACTACTTCTACTACAACTACTATTGTAGCCACTGCTACTACTACTACTATTGCTACTACAATTGTTACTTCTACTACTTCAACAAGAACAACTACTCCTACTCCTAATACTAATGATGCTACTTCTACTTCTACTACAACTACTACTACCTCTACTACCGTTATGACTACTGCTACTACCACTTCAATTACAACAACAACTACTACTACTACTACTACTACTACTACTACTACTACTATTACCATTGCTACCAGTATTACCACTAGTACTACTACATCTACTACTACTACTACAACGACTACCACTACTACCACTACTTCTAATCCTGCTGCTACTCCTACTACCAGTACTACTTTTGCTACTACTACCACTACTACTACTACAATTGCAACTACTATGACTACAACAACAACAACAACTACTACTACTCTTGGTTTTACAACTACTATGATTACGACTGCTATGACTTCTACTGCAACTACTACAACTACTACTGCTACTGCTACTACTACAACAACCTCTACTACTACAACTACAACTACTACTGCTACTACTACTGCTATTTCTGCTACTCTTACAACTATAACTACCACAGCTACTTCTTCTACTACTATGACTCCTCCAAATACTTCTACAACTACAGCAAATACTACTACTCTACAACTACCACTACTTATACTAATAGTACTCCTCCTCCACCTACTACTACTATTACTACTACAATTACTACTTCTACTACTCCTACTGCTACTACTACTATGACTACTTATACTACTACTACTGCTACTGCTACTCGTACTACTACTGCTATGACAAGCACTACAACTACTACTTCTACTACTACTACTACTAATACTACAACTACTACTCGCACTATTACTACTACTACCACAACTACAACTACTACTACAACAACAACTACTACTGCTCCTAATACCCCTACTACTGCTGCTACTGCTACTATTACTCCTACTTCCACTATTGCTACTACTAGAATTACCACTATTATTACCACAATAACTACTACTACTCCTAATACCCCTACTATTACTCCAACAACTACTACTGCTCCTAATACCCCTATTATTACTACTACAACGACTACTACTACTACTACTACTACCACCACCACTAATACTACTATGGCTACTGCAACTACTACTACTACTACTCTTATTACAACTACAACAACTACTTTTACTACTGCTACAACTACTACTACTACTACTACTACTTCGCTGCTGCTGCTGCTGCTACTACTACTACTACTACTACTACTGCTACTACAACAACAACAACTAGTACTATAACTCCTACTACTTCCACTACTACTACTGTTACTTCTACTACTGCTCCTGCGACTACTACAACAACACCTACTACTACTACTATGACTATAACATTTACTACTAATACTTCTACTTGTACTTATACCCCTAAACCTATTCCTACAACTACTCTGATTAGAACTACCACTAGCACTACTACTACTACCACAACAACAACAACAACTACTACTACTATTACTACAACATCTACTACAACATCTACAACTACTTCCACTCCTACTGGCACTACGCCTACTACATCTACAACTACAACAACTAATATAGCTACTTCTACTACTACTACAAATACTATTGCTACTACAACTAATCCCACCACTGTGGCTGCCGCAGCTACTGTTGTTTCTGCTACTCGTAGTACTATGACTACTACTACTACTACATCTACTCCTATGACTACTCCTAGTACTTCTGCAGCAACTACAACTACTGTTAGTACACTGCTACTACTATTGCTACAGCTACTACTACTAATTCTACTACTACTGCTGCTGCTCCAACAATAACTACTACTGCTACTACAACTACTACAGCTACTACTTCTACTACTACTATTGTTGCCAGTACTACTACTTCCACTACTACTACTGCTACTAATACTACTGCTAGTACTACTACAACAACAACAACAACTACTACTAGTACCACTGCTTCCACTGCTACTACTACTACTACTACTCCTGCTAGTACTACTACAATAACAACAACTACTGCTGCTGCTACTGCCTCCACTACTACTACTGCTGCTACTATTACTACACCACTACTACAACTTATACTACTAGCACTACTGCTACTCCAATAACTACTATAATTACTACTACTAATACTACTACTACTACTACTACTATAACTACTCCTACCATGACTACTACTACTACTGCGACTACTACTATAATTGCTACTACTACCACCACTACACCTACTACTATGATTACTACCACTACTTCTACTATTACTACTTCTGTTATGACTACTACTACTACTGCAATTGAAGTAGCTACTGCTATTACTACAAGTAATACACCTACTAGTACTACTACCTATACTGCAGCAAATACTGCCACTGTGGCTGATACTGCCTCGGCACCTACTAGTACTACTACAACTATTACTACTACTACTACTACTACAACTACTACTACTGCTACATCTACTATGACTGTTACTACTACTACAACTTCTATTGCTATTTCAACTAGTTCTACTACTATTACTACTACTAAAACTACTACTACTGCTACTACTACTATTATTACTATTGCTACTACTAATATTAGTACTACTACTACTACTACAACTACAAATACTACTATTACTACTACTACCGCTACTTCTACGACTTCTATTATAACAACAACTACTACTACTGTTACTTCTACTACTACTACTAGTACTACTACATCTACTACTACTACAACTATGACTACTACTACAACTTCTACTCCTGCTACTACTATAACTACTACTACTACAACATGTACAACTACTTCAACATCTCCTGTTATTGCTAGTACTTCTGCTACTACTACCACCACTGCTACTGCTACTACTACTACTGCAACTACTTTGACTACAATAATAACAACAATAACTACTACTCTTGCTACTAGGACTACTATGATTATGACTTCTACTACTTCGAATGCTACTACTACAACAACAACTACTTCTACTACTACTACACTACTATTGCTACTACTACTATTTCTATTACTACTACCATCGCTACTACTACTACTAGAACTACTACTACTTCTACTATGACTCCTACTTCTCCACTACTACTACTATTGCTACAACTGCTGCTTCTACTTCTATTAGTAGCAATTGTAGTAGTAATAATAGTCATAGTTGTAGGAGTAGTAGTAGCATTAGTAGTAGTAATAGTAGGAGTATGAAGAGTAGTAGTTGAAGTAGGAGTAGTAGTAGTGGTAGTAGCAGTAGAAGTAGTGTTAGTAGTAGTAATAGTAGTAGTAATTATAGTAGTAGTAGTAGTAGTAGTAATAGTAGTAGTAGTAATAGTTGTAGTAGTTGTAGTAGTAATAGTTATTGAAGAAGTAGGTGGAGTAGTAATAGGAGTAGGATTAGTAGTAGTAGCTATAGTAGAATTCATAGTAGTAGTAGTAGTAGTAGTAGTAGTAGTAGTAGTAGTAGTAGTAATAGCAATAGTAGTAGTATTAGCAGTAGTAGTAGTAATATTAGTAGTAATAGTAGTCATAGTAGTAGTTGGAGTAGTAGTAGAAGTAGTGGGGATAGTAATAGTAGTCATAGTAGTAGTAGGAGTAGTAGTTGTAGTAGGAGTAGTAGAAGGAGTAGTAGTAGGAGTAGCAGTAGAAGTAGTAGTAGTAGCAATAATAATAGAAGTAGCAGTAGTAGTAGTAGTAGCAGCAGTAGTAGTTGTAGTAGTAATAGTAGTTGTAGTAGGAGTAGTAGAAGATGAAGCAAAAGAAGTAATAGAAATAGTAGCAGTAATAGTAGTAGTAGTAGTCATGGTGGTGGTAGCAGTAATAGTTACTAATAGAAGTAGTATTAGGAATAATTATTGTTATAGGAGTAGTTGTTATAGTGGTAGTAGTGACAGTAGTAGTAGTAGTAGTAGTAGTAGTAGTATTAGTAGTATTAGTTATAGTTTTTGTAGAAGTAGTTGTATTAGTAGTAGTTGTTGTTGTTCTAGGCGAAACAGTAGTAGTAGTTGTAGTAGTTATAGTTGTAGTAGTAGTTGCAGTAGTTGTAGTAGTAGTAGTGGTAGCAACAGCAGTAATAGTAGTTGTAAGAACAATAGCAGTAGTTGTAGCAGTAGTCGCAGCAACTGTAGTTGTATTAGCACCAATAGTTGTGGCAAGTACTACAAAAGTAGTGGTGTTGCAGTATTAGCAGTAGTTGTAGTAGTGGCAGTAGTAGTAGCAGTAGTTGTTGTAGCTATGTTATTGTAGTACTAGAAGTTGTAGTAGTAGCTGTAGCCGTTGTAGTAGCGGTAGCGGTAGTAGCAGCAGTAGTAGCAGTAGTAATAGTATTGGTAGTAGTAGTACTAGCAGTAATAGTTATAATTGTTGTTGTAGCTATAGAATCAATAGTAGCGTTAGTAGTAGTAGTTATTGTAGAAGTCATAGTAGTAGTAATAATAGTAGTAGTTGCAATAGCCGTAGAAGGGGTCATAGCAGTGGTAATAGTAGCAGTAGTAGTAGGAGTAGTTGTAGTCATTGTAGCGGCAGTAGTAGTAGTAGTAATAGTTGAAGTAGTAGTAGAGCCACTAGTAGCAGAATGAGTAGTAGTACGAAAAGAAGTAGTAGTAGTAGTAGCAATAGCTATAGCAGTAGTAGTGGTAGTAATAGTAGCAGTAGTAGTATTAGTTGTAGTAGTAGTAGTTGGATTAGTGGTAGTACTGACTGTATTAGTACTAGTTGCAGTAGTAGCAGCAACAGTAGTAGTAGTACTGGTAATATTAGAAGTAGAAGTTGTAGCAGTAGTAGCAACAGCAGCAGTATGACTGGAAGTATTAGTAGTTAGAGGAGGAGGAGGAGTAGTAGTAGTGGTAGTAATGGCAGTACTTGTACTAGAAGTAGTAGTAGTAGTATAGTAGTAGTTGTAGCAGAAGAAATAGTAGTAGCTATAGCAGTAGTAGCAGTAACAGTAGTAGTAGTAGGTGGAGTAGTAGTAGTAGTAGTCATAGTAGTAGTAGTAGAAGTAGTAGTAGTAGTAGTATTAGGTGTAGTAGTAGTCGCACTAAGAGTAGTAGTATTAGTAGTGGGAGTAATAGTAGTAGTAGTTGTGGTAGAAGTTGTAGAAGTAGTAGTGGTTGCTATAGTTGTAGTAGTAGTAGTAATAGTAGTAGTAGTAGTAGTAATAGTAGCAACAGCAGCAACAGTAGTAGTAGTAGCAGTAGTAATAGTAGTAGTTGTCAGAGTAGAAGTAGTACTAGTTGTAGTAGTGCTTGTAGTAGTGTAGTTGTAGTAGCTGTATTAGCATTAGTAGTGGTAATAATAGTAGTAGTAGTAGCAATAGTAGTAGAAATAGTAGTAGCAGTAGTAATTGTAGTAGTATTGGTAGTTATAGTAGTAGAAGTAGTAGTAGTGCATTTTGTACTAGTAGTAGTGGTAGCAGTATTAATAGTAATAGTTGTCATTGTTGTAGTTGTAGTAGGGAACGTAATAGTAGTAGTAGTTGTTATTTTGGTAGTAGTAATATTAGTAGTGGTTGTAATAGGAGTGGCAATATTAGTTGTAGGAGTAGTAGTTGGAGCAGAAGTAGGAGTAGCAAAACAAGTAGTATTAGTGGCAGTAGTTGCAGTACCACCAGTAGTTGTAGTAGCAGTCATAAGTAGTAGCAGCAGTAGTAGCAGTAGCAGTAGCAGCAGCAATAGTAGTGGTAGTAGGAGTAGCAGAAGTAGTCGTAGTAGTAGTAGTTGTAGTAGTAGTAGTAGTAATAGTAGTAATTGAAGAAATTGTGCTAGTTGTAGTAGTAATAGTAGTAGTTATAATAGGAGTACTCGGAGAAGTAGTAGTAGTAGTAATATTAGTAGTAACAAAAGTTATAATACTAGTAGCGGTTGAAGTAGCAGTTGTAGTAGTTGTAGTAGTAGGAGTAGGAGTAGGAGTAGTAGTAGTAGTAGTAGCACTAGTAGTAGTAGAAGTAGTAGTAGGAGGAGGAGAAGTAGTAGTAGTAGTAGTAGTAGCAGCAGAAGTAGTAGTAGTAGTACTAGTAGCTGTAGTAGCAGAAGTAGTCGTAGAAGTAGTAGCAGTAGTTGTACTAATAGTAGTAGTACTAGTAGTAGTTATAGTAGAGGTAGTTGTAGTAGTACTAGTAGTAGTAGGAGTTGTAGTAGTAGTTGTAGTAATAGCTATAGAAGTAGTAGTAGTAGTATAAGTACTTGTAGCAGTAGTAGTAGCAGCAGCAGCAGCAGCTGTAGTAGTAGTAGTAGTAGAAGTAGTAGTAATAGTTGGAGAAGTAGTAAGGGTAGTAGCAACAACATCAGCAACTCCAGTAGTAATAGTTGTAGTAAGTAGCAGTAGTTGCAGTAGTAGTACCAGTAGCAGCAGCAGTTCGTGCAATAGTTGTAGCAGTCATAGTAGTAGTAATAGTTGTAGTCATAGTAGCTGAATTAGTAGCAATTGGAGAAGTAGCAGTTGCAGTGGTAGTAGTAGTAGCAGTAGTAGCAACAGTAGTAGTAGCAGTAATAGTAGTAGCAATAGTAGTAGTGGTAGTAGTAGTTGTAGTAATAGTCACAATAGCAACAACAACAACAACTGTCATTATAGCAGCAGTAGTAGTAGAAGCAATAGCAAGAGCAGTAGTGGTGGTAGTACTACTAGTAGCAGCAGTAGTAGTCGTGGAAGTAGTAGTAGTATTAGTAGTAATAGTAGTAGCAGTAGTAGTGGTAGTAGTGGGAGTATTAGTAGGAATATGTGTAGGAGAACGAATAGTAGTAGGAGTACGAGTACGAGCGGTAGTAGTAATAGGAGTAGTACTAGTAGTACTAACAGTAGTTGTAGGAGTAGAAGTAGCGGCCGTAGAAGTCATAGTAGTAGTAGTAATAGTAGTAGTTGTCATAGGAGTCGTAGTAGTGGTAGTAGTAGTCATAGTAATAGTGGTAGTAGGAGTAGTAGTAGAGGTAATAGAAGTCATTGTAGTAGTAGTAGTAGTAGTCGTAGTAATATTAGTAGAAGTAGAAGTAGTAGTTGTAGTAGTAGTAGAGGTAGTAATAGTAGTAGTAAGTAGTAGTCGAGTAGGTGTAGTAGTAGTAGGAGTATAGCAGTTGCAGTAGCAGTAGCAGTAGCAGTAGTAGAAGTAGTAGTAGTAGTAGTGGAAGTAGTCGTAGTAGTAGTATAGTAGTAGAAGTAGTAGTAGTCGCAGAAGTAATTGTAGTAGTAGAAATAGTAGTAATAGTAGAAATAGTAGCAGAAGGAGTAATAGGAGTAGTGGTAGTAGTAATGGTACAAGCAGTAACAGTAGTAGTAGTACATGTAGCAGTAGTAGAAGCAGAAGTTGTAGTAGTAGTAGAAGTAGAAGTTGTAGTACTACTAGTAGTTGTAGTAGTAGAAGTAGCAGTTGTAGTAGTTGTAGTAGTAATAGTATCAGTAGTAGTAGTTGTTGTTGTTGTAGTAGTAGTAGTAGTAGTAGTAATAGTAGTAGCAGCAGTAGTAGTAGACGTACTAGTAACCGAAGTTGTTATTGTCATTGTTGTTGTTTTCGAAGTAGTAATAGTACCAAGAGTTGTACTAGTATTAATAGCCGTAGTAGTAGTAGTATTAGTATTATTATTATTAGTAGTAGTAGTAGAATCATTAGTAGTAGTAGTAGTTGAAGTAGTAGTAGTTCATCTTGTAGTAGTAGGAGTAGTAGTAGTTGTGGTAGTAGTACTATTAGCAATAGTAGTAGTAGTAGAAGTAGAAGTAGAAGTAGCAGTAGTAGTAGCAGCAGTAGTAGCAGTAGTTGTTATAGAGGTAGTAGTAGGAGTAGTAGGTGTAAGAGTAGAGGTATTAGTAGGAACAATAGTAGTATTAGTAGTAGTACTACGAGTATTAGTAGCAGCAGTAGTAGTAGTATGAGTATCAACAAAAGTATTATCAATAGTTGCCATAAGAGTAGAAGTAGTAGCAGTACTAATTGTAGTTAAAGGAAGAGTAGTAGTAGTACTAGTAGCAACAGTAGTAGTTGTAGCAATAGCAGTAGTTTCAAGACTACTAGAAGTAGTAGTAGCCGTAGAAGTAGTAGTTCCTGTAGTAGTTGTTGTAGTAGTAGTTGTAGTAGTAGAAGTAGTATTAGGTGTAGTGGTAGGGGTAGGAGTTGGGGTCGTAGTGGTGGTAGTAGTAGTAGTTGTTGTTTTTGTTGTAGTAGTAACATTAGTAGTAGTAGCAGTGGTAGTTGTTGTATTAGTAGGAGGAGGAGCAATTGAAGTGGCAGCAGTAGGAGTAGCAGTAGTACCAGTAGTAGTAGTAGTAGTAGTAGTAGTCGCAATAGGAGAAGTGGTAGTTGTAGTAGCAGTAGCAGTAATAGTAGTAGTTGTTGTAGGATTGGTACTAGTAGTAGTTGTAAAAGTAGCAGTAGTAACAGTAATAGTACTCGTAGTAGTAGCTGCAATAATAGTAGTAGTAGGAGTTATAGTAGGTGTAGTAGCAGAAGTAGTATTAGTAGTAGTAATTGTAGTAGTTGTTAGCGTAGCAGCAATGCTAATAGTAGTAGTTGTAGTAGTAGTGCACTAGTAGTGGCAGTAATAATAGAGGTAGTAGTTGTTGTAGTCATAAAAATAGTAGTTGTAGTAGTAGTAGTAGTAGTATGAGTAGTAGTGCTAGCAATCAGAGTAGTAGTAGTAGTAGTAGTAGTAGTAGTAGTAGTAGTAGTAGAATGAGTAGTAGTAGTACTAGCAATCGGAGTAGTAGTAGTGGTGGTGGTGGTGGTGGTAGTAGTAGTTGTAGGAGGAGTACTAGCTGTAGCAGTAGCCGTAGTAATAGCATAAGTAGTTGTAGTAGGACTAGTAGTAGTAGTAGCAATGGTAACAGTTGTAGTAGTAGTAGTAGTAGCAGCAGTAGAATTACTAGTACTAATCCTACTCCTAGATTTACTACTACTACTACTATTCCTACTCCTACTACTACTGCTACCACTTCTCCTAGTCCTACTACTACCCCTACTACCACTTCTACTTCTACTGTTGCTATTATTTCTGCTTCTACACCTATTCCTACTCTTGCTACTACTACTACTCCTACTCTGACTACAGATACTACAAACCTATTGTTGTTGTTGTTGCTGCTACAACCTCAGCTTTTGCAACTGCTGCTACGTTTACTGCTACTCCTACTACAATGAGTAATACTAGTATTACTACTACTAGTCTTAGTACTTCTTGTCCTACTACTACCACCACCACTACTACTACTACTGTTGTTGTTATTGCTGCTGCTACTATTGCTCTTATTACCATAATTGCTACTAATACTACTATTACTATGAACACTACTACTACTCTACCACTTCTACTACTACTACAACTGCTAATAGTAGCACAGCTACAGCTACTTCTACCACTACTACTGCTACTACTGCTACTGCTACTCCTCCTACTACTACTACTACGATCATTACTACTACAACCACTATTCCTACTATGACTCCTACTACTGCAACTACTGCTACAACTACTACTCCTCCTACTACTACTAGAACAGCAGCAACTACTACTAATGTAAGTACTCATCCTTCTACTACAACTACACCAACTCGTAGTACTGCTGTTACAACTACAACAACTACTACTACTACTACTGCTACTACTACTACTAATACTACTATTACAATAACAACTACTACTACAACTACAACTACAACTATTGCCCCTACTGTGACTGCTGCTACAACTTCCACAACAACAACTACTACTACACCTACTAGTATTATTATTATTACTACTACTACTACTACTATTATAACTCTTTCTGCTACTGGAACTGCTACTACAACTCCTGTTTCAACCACTACTACTACTACAACTAATAAAACAACTACTACTACTACGGCTGCTACTACTACTACTTCTACTACTTGTACAACTGCAACTGCTACTGCTCCAACTTCTTCTACTACTGCCACAATTACTACTAATACTGCTACTAGAACTATTCCTACTTCTACTCCTAGTACTACTACTTCTACTCCTACCACTACTACTACTACTACTGCTACTTCTACTCCTATTCCAACTCCTCTGACTACTACTACTACTACTCGCACTACTACACCCACTCCAACAACCACTACTCCAATTACAACTACGACGACTACTATGATTGTTACAACTTCTGCTACTAGTACTACTACTATTATTACCATTACTACTACTACTATTACTCCAACTGCTACAACTGCTCCTACTACAACTACTAATTCTAATACTCCTACTAGAAATGCTAGTTCTACTACTATTGCTACTACTATTGCTACTACTACTACTACTAGTGCTACTACTACTCCTATGACTACAATAACGACTACAACTACGACTACTGCTATAACAACTTCTACTGCTACTACAATAACAACTACCCCTACTACTGCTGCTAGTACTACTTTCGCTACTTCCACTATTTCTACTACTAGAGTTACCCCTATTATTACCACAACAAGTACTACTACTCCTAATACCCCTACTATTACTCCAACAACTACTACTACTCCTAATACCCCTACTATTACTGCTGCAACTACTACAACTATGGCTGCTGCAACTACTCCTACTACTACTCCAACTACTACTAATCTTATTATAACTACAACAACTACTTTTACTACTGCTACAACAACAATAACAACTACTACTACTACTACTACTACTACTACTAATACTACTACTACTACTACTACTGTTGCTGCTGCTGCTACTACTACTACTGCTACTACAACAACAACAACTAGTACTATAACTCCCACTACTTTGACTGCTACTACTATTACTTCTACTACTACTCCTGCGACTACTACAACAACACCTACTACTACTACTACGACTATAACATTTACTACTACTTATACCCCTACACCTATTCCTACAACTACTCTGATTACAACTACCGCTAGCACTACTACTGCTGCGACAACAATAACAACAACAACTACTACTATTACTACAACCTCTACTACAACATCTACAACTACTTCCGTTGCTACTAGCACTACGACTACTTTATCTACCACTACAACAACAAATATAACTACTTCTACTACTACTACTAATACTATTGCTACTACTACAACTAATCCCACCACTGCGGCTGCTGCAGCTACTGCTGTTTCTGCTACTCATCTTCCCCTTAACGACCTGAATGTTTTCCTCGTCGACACAACACAAAAACTCCTCGCTGCGGAAGCACGGGTGCCGCCACCACCTAGGCAAACGAAGAACATGCTGTATAATCTCAAGGTGAAGTTTGATATCCCCAATGTTGTGCCATTTGAGGTTAATGCAATCCTCGATACAGGGGTGATGACCTGCTGTGTCGACCAAGGAGCAGCCCCTACTGATGCCCTGGAAGAGAATCCCTTCCTAGTACATTTTCGTGGCATCAACTCACGGACCTCTGCTAACAAAAAACTAAAATTTGGTCATATGCTGATCGGGGAGAATGGCTTCAGGATCCCTTATACGTATGCCTTCCCACTGAAACTAGGGGAGGATATCCAAATGATCATAGGCTGCAACTTCATCCGCGCCATGCATGGCGGCGTCCGCATTGAAGGCAATATGGTTACATTTTATAAGAACATAACCACGATTCACACACACCCATGCCCCCACCCACTCCGGTATCAGAGCTCAAGTTCCTTCCTTGGTTGTTCACATCCCCATGGCTGAGTAGTTCCCTCTCAGTCTAGGTACTCAGTAGGGAAGTGTGTGGTGGCTTCTTTAGCGTTTTCTTGCCCTGACACTCAGGCCAATAGTTCCGAAAAATCCTAGATTGACCCCTCGGGTGGCACAGAGGCTGGACCTAATAAGTCCACCGCAAGGTCAATATTGGGAAAGAAGTAGGTATTGGTGGTCTTGAGGAGTTGCGGCTAAACTCATACGCCAATCAAGGTGTCCTAGCTGCAAAAGGCCGCAGTGCGCATAAACCTGCAAGAGGCAGTTGTTGCCAGTCGGATGAGCATGAGGGATGCCCTTGTGCAAGCGTATGTGTTCAAATGGTTCTCTTCTCATGTTTGGCAAGCTTGTACGCAAGGTAGTACCACACACGTACCCAGGGTAACTAGATTGTTTTTCTCCAACAAAATCAGCCATACCTTTGTATGAACACCTTTTTACCAGCTAAAACAACTGCTTCCTACCAAGAAGCGTTGCAAGCAGTAGAACCCATAGACAATCCAGCAAACGGGTTTGTCAACCCTAGTGATTGTGTTAGCACCTCTGCTCAGAACATAGCTATTATTAAGGAAAACAATACTCAAATTCAGCTTTTAGTACAAATAGCTGAAACCTTAAGAGAAATTCAGGTTGATACCATGTTCCTCAGAACACTACAAAAGAAGAACCATGTTCTTCCTGAGTCTTTACGCACAAGGCTAGAGAATTTGTCTCTCAGCCCTAAAGTCAGACCGCTCGAACCACGCGGGAGACTGCTTGTGAAGAAAGATCCCTTACTCATTTTGCAGGAAGAACAAGCCAAACTCAATGGCAACATTGCAGGTCATGCTGCAGCAGGAACAATTACCTAAGCCCCTGGTCGAGGACCAAATTAGGGGGTACAGGTGTAATAAACGCCGGCTCTACAACACACAACAAGCCACGCGATGGATGCTCCGTGGACTCATAGGACAACCTGCTTCTCAGCACATCCTGGAGCAGCACCTTGATCCCCAGGAATAGCTCTGGCTATCTATGCGGGAGCGGGCAGCTATCGCCCCCGCTGAAGTACTGTATCACTCTCGGACAGACGATGAGCACCACCGAGTGTATATACATCGCTCGAAAGAGTCCATTAGCTGCGTAGGAGACGCACAAGTGGACCGGAATTTTATCCAAGAAGAGAGTTACCAGCAGCTCTTAAACAGTAAAATGAAGTTTATTCATCTTGGAGTTCTGCAGGTCCGCCTGCAAATCTTACATCGACATGCTGAGGGGACGATGGCACTTGTGGTCTTTCGTGACAACTGCTGGCATGGTGACAAAGCGTTAATTGCCACCATGGAAGTCAACCTTACACAGGGAAGTCAACTGGTGTATATTATCCCAGATATGATGGTCACAATTGGGGACTTTTGTAGGAACATTCAAATCTCCCTTCTAACACGGGGATATGACACATGGCGGTGTGGTGAGGCGAATATACTCATTACCCGGGGACTTATTGGGCGTCTTTCGAATACCCCAAATGTGGCCTTTGCTTATGAGATCACAGGAGTGATTGACTATCTAGCCAGTCACGGTATTCGTGCCCTCCCTGGAAAGCAGTATTCAACTGCCCAATTATGCGGTATGAACTAGCTGCTCCAGCCTTCTCGCATCACGCCAGTACGACTAGCACCAACAGAAGTAGCATGTCACACACTGTTGGACGGACGAATCTCCCTCAGCTTCAATTAGTACTCCTCCCTCCCTGACCCTGAAGAAAAGGAGGAGGATGAGGTTGTGGCCATCCTGCTTCACGAACTACAAGAAGCAGAATCAGAAGAAAGATGGGATACCTTGGGAGAACCCAGTGGAAAATTTGACTATTATGTCAGGTATTCAACACCTCCTTCTTTCTTTGCACCTTTCCCTCTTACCCCAACAGGATGGGATGTCAATCCTAGTAACATGGAGTTTCATAACACCACGGGACAGCAGCCTGACATCGCCACAGACGTCAAGCAACAACAACTAGACCGCAAGGTGATGCCAGCACGGAAGTGGCGACGACGTCTTGCTCAGCGACAGCATACAAGAAGGCAACAGATGTGGCAGCCCAAAGGAAGTGGAAGCCAGACTCCCCCGAGCAGAACCCATGCAGGAGATACACGCCCAGGGGCCTCTGTACTCCGGTCCATGGACCCTCCGCAGGAGGAAACTAGTGACAACTTCCCCCTGTTAGCAACTTGGCGTCAGGAGGACAGCTTTGACCCAAATGATAATCCAGAAGAATACTGTGATTATTTGCAGTAATATGCTGGTTTGAGAGATACAGAACTCATTGCCACTTTCGGTGAAGACAACTGGGGTATGGAGTATCCCCAGCGAGCACCGTAATGGGCACAACAAACAGAACGGCTTTGCTCTTCCTCTGTTGCGTCAGACTACAGACCCCCGGTCGACTCAACAATGGGTCCTGTCAACTATCCTCCAGCTGCTAGACCCACGGAACCCGGTCCGAGTCAGGGACCGACAACTGGAGGCTATTTTCCAAAAAATCTAAGGTTCAAAGCCAAAAACACCTCAGAATGGTGGAATCTCCCTTCTGCCCAACAACAATCGGGGGCGATCTTCGTTATGCCCCCTCAAATCGGGCAATTCAATGATGTCTTCATACGTTGGGAGTCCATCACTAAAAACACAGTTGCTCTCCAAGGGTTCACAGATCCTCGGACAAAAATCGAGTTTATTGAAAATTTACTTGGAGAATCAGAAAAGCTAGCATGGATCCAGTGGCGAATGGCCTATCCCATGGAGTACCACCACCTGTTGGATCATGCCGATGGTGCGGACAAAACTCAAAACATTCTGTCACAGATACGAACCATCTTCGCCCTGGAAGATCCCTATCAAGGCTCGACGGCTATCCAGGAAGAGGCCTACAGGGACCTAGAGCAACTATCCTGCCAAAACTTACGGGATATCATCCCATTTCTCAATGACTACATGCAGGTTGCATCTAGAACTGGTCGGCTGTTTACCGGCCCTGAGTTATCAGAGAAGCTGTGGTCAAAGATGCCTGGAAATATCGGCAAAAAGATTAAAGAAGCCTTTGAAACAAAACACCCAGGTAACACTATTGGTGTTTATCCATGAATTCCCTTTACTTATAAGTATCTCGAAGAAGTATGCAAAGAAGCGGCCTTCACACGGGCCTTGAAGGACCTCTCATTCTGCCAGGATATACCCATCCTTGGGTATTATCAATGACCCAAGCGAAAGTTTGGAGTCCGACGGTCCACTACTTATAAAGGAAAGCCATATCCCTCACATGCTGGGATTGAGAAAAAGAAGCACCTGATCCGAAACAGACGGTGTCGGTGCTTTCTTTGTGGTGAAGAGGGACATTTTGCCCGGGAATGCCCCAATGAGCGACGCAATGTCAAACGTGTCACCATGTTTGAACAACTTGACCTCCCAGCAGATTGCGAGATTGTTTCTGTCCAAGAAGGTGACGACCCTAGTGATGCTATTTATAGCATTTCCGAAGGCAAGGAAGACACTACAATCCTGGAGGAACAAATTTTTATGTTCCGGGAAGAAGATCGGACATGGTGGATTGGCCCTACAGGGGGTTACCGCGCTATGGTCCGTGTATCCCAACAGCAATATAAGTGTAGCCACATGTGGCAGGCGAACCAAGACGTGCCTGATGCCTATGAACAGTGCTGCTGCTGCCAGGCGCCCTCTCAAAAATGCTACCGAATGCACTGCCCGACCTGCAAGCTGACGGTCTGTGGACGGTGCAGCTCGTATTATTTCGGCAAAAGAATTCCAGTTGCCCAGGCTTCCCTTCCAAGGTATGATTCCAACGAGTTAGTACTTGAGCAACAAAATTATATTTCTGCTTGTGAAGGGGCCAAGAAGCAGTTACGACAACAGCTAGCCCTTGCCTACGATGAAAAAGTGGCCCTCGAGCAACGCCTCCTTCTTACGCAACAAGAGGGTCAACATTGGCAACAAGAGGCTGAAACCTGGAGACACAAATACCACAAACTCGAAGAAGCCACCATGGACCTCGATCGCCTAATGCTCGAACGACTTGACCTACAGCAACATCTGCAAAGGCTCCGCAACACGCCCGGCGCCATCCAGCAGCCTGCGGCGCCCCTCGCCATCGAAAGCGTGGTGGGAGCAATCGACGATCTTCCCCTTAACGACCTGAATGTTTTCCTCATCGACACAATTCAAAAGCTCCTCACTGCGGAAGCACGGGTGCCGCCACCACCTAGGCGAACAAAGAACATGCTGTATAATCTCAAGGTGAAGTTTGATATCCCCAATGTTGTGCCATTTGAGGTTAATGCAATCTTCGATACAGGGGCGACGACCTGCTGTGTCGACCAAGGAGCAGCCCCTGCTGATGCCCTGGAAGAGAATCCCTTCCCGGTACATTTCAGTGGCATCAACTCACAGACCTCTGCCAACAAAAAACTGAAATTCGGTCGTATGCTGATCGGGGAGAATGGCTTCAGGATCCCTTATACGTATGCCTTCCCACTGAAACTTGGGGAGGATATCCAAATGATCCTAGGCTGCAACATCATCCGCGCCATGCAGGGCGGCGTCCGCATTGAAGGCAATATGGTTACATTTTATAAGAATGTAACCATGATTCATACTCACCCTTCTGTCCCCACTGCAGCAGCAATTGAAGAATTGGAGCTGGATGAGGATGAGTATCTACAAATCCAAGATGCAGTACAATATTCAGCTGCATAGCAACCAATGCAAAATCTCACCAGCAAGCTAAGCTCAGTACTGGATGAGCTTCGACAACAGGGTTACATTGGTGACAACCCGCTCAATCATTGGTCCAAGAACAAGGTTTTATGCGAGCTGAACATTAAGAACCCGGACTTCATTATAGAAGACCGGCCTTTGTAGCATATCACCCCACAAGCTAAAGCAGCATATGCCAAGCATGTCAAAGCTCTCTTGGACCTTGGAGTGATACGACCCAGCAAAAGCCGGCATCGCACAACCGCGATCATTGTCAATTCTGGCACCTATGTTGATCCTCATACTGGCCAAGAAATCAAAGGGAAGGAGCGAATGGTACTCAATTATCGATGCCTCAATGATATTACCAATAAAGACCAGTATAGCTTGCCAGGAATCAATGCCATCCTACGGAAGGTGAGTAGAAGCATAATCTACTCGAAGTTTGACTTAAAGTCAGGGTTTCACCAAGTCGCTATGCACCCTACTTCCGTAGAATGGACAACGTTCTGGGTACTAGACGGCTTATACGAGTGGCTTGTCATGCCATTCGGCCTCAAGAATGCACCTTCCATCTTCCAAAGGAAGATGAACCATTGTTTCCAAGGAACAGAGGACTTCATCGCAGTGTATATTGATGACATCTTAGTCTTCTCTTCCTCTGTAGCTGAGCACGAGCAGCACTTGCAGATTATGCTTCAAATCTGTGAGACTCATGGACTTGTCCTTAGCCCAACCAAAATGAAGCTGGCGGTCCCTGAAGTTGAGTTCCTAGGGGCAGTCCTTGGTAATCAGCGAATCAAACTACAACCCCATATCATTAAAAAGATCGCAACATTTCAAGAGCAGGAGCTCATGACAACAAAAGGCCTCCGAGCTAGGCTTGGGATTCTCAATTACGCCCGAAACTACATCCCGAATCTGGGAACTTTACTCGGGCCACTCTATGCCAAGACAAGTCCAACCGGGGAGAAATGTTGGAACTCCCAGGATTGGGACTTAGTCGCCAAGATCAAAGCACTGGTACAACAACTGCCTGATCTCGAACTACCACCAGACAACAGTTACATAATCTTGGAAACAGATGGCTGCATGACAGGTTGGGGTGGAGTTTGCAAATGGAAACCCCAGAAATTTGACCCCAAATCTGCCGAAAGAATATGCGCCTATGCCAACGGCAAGTTCCAACCTCTGAAGTCTACTGTCGATGCGGAACTATTTGCCGTTATGAATTCTCTAGAGGCGCTCAAAATCTACTATCTGGATAAGGCCGAACTAACAATTCGTACGGATTGTCAAGCAATTATTAGCTTCTTCAACAAATCGGCCAACAACAAGCCTTCCCGCATACGCTGGCTCGCCTTCACTAATTACATCATAGGCACAGGGCTTACCATCCAGTTCGAGCACATCGACGGAGGGGACAACCAGCTGGCTGACACCCTCTCTCGCTTAATCACTTCCCTTATTATTTCAGGATGGCCTGTACCCATAGATCTGGAGGCCCTCAATCTCATAGCCACAAAATTGCAGGAAGCTCCACAAACAGCCCCTCATGAAATGCAGAAACACCTAGCAGCAGCCAAGACCTAGTGTAACAATATGAACAACAACTACACTGCCTACGGGACCTCCCCACGTCCCTCGCAACTTATGATGACACAAGACGAAAGCTACAACAGCTAGAACAGCAGAGTGCCCAGGAAGCACTTTTCGCTCTACAACAATTTCGTGCCCTGCACGCCCTCAAACTGATTGAAGCCACAAAGCATGTAAGGCACAAAGCCACGGGCAATTTCTGGGCCCAGTGGCATCCTGTTATGACTCAGATCGACACCCAACTAGAAACGACAGTCAAACTCACAGATGACTCAACCCACCGTATGCCCGCCTTTCTGTTCTAAACAAGATTTACCACCCTGCCTTGCGCTCAAAGGTAGCCTTAGCTTACGCCAGAAGAAAGGAATAAAGGCGAAGGAATAAAGGAAAAGATGCCTTTCTCTTTAGCATCTATCTTTTGTATAAAGAAGCTTTGTACTGTCTGTAGCTTTTGTAAAGACAGATGCGTTCTCATCGCATCTACCTATGATTTCTGAGCTATAGCTTTTGTAAAGACAGATGCGTTCTTATCGCATCTGTACTATAGCTTTTGTAAAGATAGATGCATTCTTATCGCATCTGCCTATGCTTTTTGAGCGATATATAATCACCTCAGGCCTTCACGGAAGGCCATCGAGGATTCCGCACACAATTCATAGACTCAAAATTCACACTCACACACCCGCGCCCCCACCCATTCTGGTGTACTATGACTACTACAACTACTACATCTACTCCTCTGACTACTCCTAGTACTTCTGCAGCAACTACAACTACTGCTAGTACATTGTTACTACTATTGTTACTGCTACTACTACTGCTACTTCTACTACTACTACTACTACTCCAATAATAACTACTACTGCTACTACAACTACTACAACTACTACTTCGCCTACTACTACTATTGTCTCCAGTACTACTGCGTCCACTGCTACTACTGCTACTACTACTACTACTTGTGCTACTACAACAATAACAACTACTACTACTAGTACCACTGCTTCCACTGCTACTACTGCTACTACTACTCTTGCTAGTACCACTACAATAACAACAACTACTACTACTGCTACTACTATTACTACACCACTACTACAACTTCTACTACTAGCACTACTACTACTCCAACAACTACTACAATTACTACTACTAATACTACTACTACTACTACTACTACTGTAACTACTTCCACCATGACTACTACTACTACTGCCGCTACTACTGTTACTACTACTAGTCTTATTACTACTACTACAATTGCTACTACTACCACCACTACACCCACAACTATGATTACTACGACTACTTCTACTACTACTACTACTTCTGCTATGACTACTACTACTACTGCAATTAAAGTAGCTACTACTATTACTACTAGTACCACACCTACTAGTACTACTACTTATACTACAGCAAATACAGCCAATATGGCTGCTACTGCTTCGGCACCTACTAATACTACTACAACTACTACTGAGACTGCTACTACTACTACTCCTGCTACATCTACTATGACTGTTACTACTACTACAACTTCTATTGCTACTTCTACTACTTCTACTACTATTACTACTACTACAACTACTACTACTGCTACTACTACTATTGTTACTACCGCTACTACTAATACTAATACTACTGCTACTATTACTACTACTGCTACAAATACTACTATTACTACTATTGCTACTGCTTTAACTACTACTACCGCTAATTCTATAGCTTCTATTATAACAACAACTACTACTACTATTACTTCTACTACTACTACCAGTACTACTACATCTACTACTACTACAACTATGACTACTACTACTACAACTTCTACTCCTGCTTCTACTGTAACTACTACTACTACAACACATACAACTACTTCAACTTCTCCTGTTATTGCTACTACTTCTACTACTACTACGGCAACTACTTTGACTACAATAATAACAACAATAACTACTACTCTTGCTACTACGACTACTATGATTATGACTTCTACTACTTCGAATGCTACTACTACAACAACAACTACTGCTACTACTATTCCACTACTATAATAACTACTACTATTGCTACTACTACTAGTTCAATTACTACTACTATTGCTACTACTAGTACTATAAGTACTACTACTTCTACTATGACTCCTACTTCTCCATTACTACTACTATTGCTACAACTACTGCTTCTACTCCTAGTAGTAGCAATAGCAGTAGTAATAATAGTCAGAGTTGTAGGAGTAGTAGTAGCATTAGTAGTAGTAATAGTAGGAATAGGAAGAGTAGTAGTTGACGTAGGAGTAGTAGTAGTAGTAGCAGCAATCGAAGTAGTGTTAGTAGTAGTAATAGTAGTAGTTTTAATAGTAGTAGTAATTCTAATAGTAGTAGTAGTAGTCGTAGCAATAGTAGTAGTAGTAGTAATAGTAGTAGTAGTTGTAGTAGTAATAGTTATTGATGAAGTAGGTGGAGTAGTAATAGGAGTAGGAGTAGTAGTAGTTACAGTAGAATTCGTAGTAGTAGAAGTAGTAGTAGCAATAGCAATAGTAGTAGTATTAGCAGCAGTAGTAGTAGTAGCAGTAGTAATAGTAGTCATAGTAGTAGTTGGAGTAGTAGTAGAAGTAGTAGGGATAGTAATAGTAGTCATAGTAGTAGTAGGAGTAGTAGTTGTAGTAGGAGTAGTAGAAGGAGTAGTAGTAGGAGTAGCAGTAGAAGTAGTAGTAGTAGCAATAGTAATAGAAGTAGCAGTAGTAATAGTAGTAGCAGCAATAGTAGTTGTAGTAGTAGAAATAGTAGTAGCAGTAGTTATAGCAATAGTCATAGTAGTAATAGTAGTAGTATTGGCAGTTCTAGTAGTAGAAGTAGTAGTAGTGCATTTTGTACTAGTAGTAGTGGTAGCAGTATTAATAGTAATAGTAGTAGTTGTTGTAGTTGTAGTAGTGAACATAATAGTAGTAGTAGTTGTTATTTTGGTAGTAGTAATATTAGTAGTGGTTGTAATAGGAGTGGCAATATTAGTGCAGGAGCAGTAGCTAGAGCAGAAGTAGGAGTAGCAAATGAAGTAGTATTAGTGGCAGTAGTAGCAGTACCACCACCAACAGTAGTAGCAGGAATAAGTAGTAGCAGCTGTAGTAGCTGTAGCAGTAGCAGCTGTAGTAGCTGTAGCAGTAGCAGCAACAATAGTCGTAGTAGTAGAAGTAGCAGAAATAGTCGTAGTAGTAGTAATTCTAGTAGTAGTAGTAATAGTAGTAGTTGAAGAAATTGTACTAGATGTAGCAGTAATAGTAGTAGTTATAGTAGGAGTGCTAGGAGAACTAGTAGTAGTAGTAATATTAATAGTAACAAAAGTTATAATAGTAGTAGCAGTTGAAGTAGCACTTGTAGTAGTTGTAGTAGTAGGAGCTGCAGTAGGAGTAGGAGTTGGAGGAGTAGTAGTAGTAGCACTAGTAGTAGTAGAAGTAGTAGTAGTAGTAGTAGTAGTAGTAGCAGAAGTAGTAGTAGTAGTACTAGTAGCAGTAGTAGTAGAAGTAGTCAAAGAAGTAGTAGTAGTAGTTGTACTAATAGTAGTAGTACTAGTAGTAGTTGTAGTAGAAGTAGTTGTAATAGTACTAGTAGTAGTAGGAGTTGTAGTAATAGCTGTAGAAGTAGTAGTAGTAGTACAAGTACTTGTAGCAGTAGTAGTAGTAGCAGCAGCAGCAGTAGTAGTAGTAGTAGAAGTAGTAGTACTAGTTGGAGAAGTAGTAGGAGTAGTAGTATTAGTTGCAGTAGCCGCAACAACATCAGCAACTCTAGTAGTAATAGTTGTAGTAAGTAGCAGTAGTTGCAGTAGTAGTACCAGTAGCAGCAGCAGTTGGAGCAGTAGTTGTGGCAGTCACAGTAGTAGTAATAGTTGTAGTCGTAGTAGCTGAATTAGTAGCAATTGGAGCAACAACAGTTGCAGTGGTAGTAGTAGCAGCAGTAGTATCAAGTAGTAGTAGTAGCTGTAATAGTAGTAGCAATAGTAGTAGTGGTTGTAGTAGTTGTAGTAATAGTCACAATAGCAACAACAACAACAACTGCCATTATAGTAGCAGCAGTAGTAGAAGCAATAGAAGGAGCAGTAGTGGTAGTAGTACTACTAGTAGCAGTAGTAGTTGTCATGGAAGTAGTAGTAGTATTAGTAGTAGTCGTAGTAGCAGTAGTTGTAGTAGTAATAGTAGTAGCAGTAGCTGTGGTAGTAGTGGGAGTATTAGTAGGAATATGTGTAGGAGAAGGAATAGTAGTAGGAGTACGAGTACAAGTAGTAGTAGTAATTGGAGTAGTACTGGTAGTACTAGTAGTAGTTGTAGGAGTAGCAGTAGCGGCCGTTGAAGTCATAGTAGTAGAAGTTGTTGTTGTTGTCGTAGGAGTCACAGTAGCGGTAGTAGCAATCATAGTAGTAGTGGTAGTAGGAGTAGTAGTAGAGGTAATAGAAGTCATTGTTGTAGTAGTAGTAATAGTAGTCGTAGTAATATTGTAGTAGTAGAAGTAGTAGTTGTAGTAGTAGTAGGGGTAGTAGTAGTAGTAATAGTAGTAGTAGTAGCAGTAGTAGGAGGAGGAGGAGGAGTAGTAGAAGGAGTAATAGTAGTAGGAGCAGTAGTAGTTACAGTAACAGTAGCAGTAGCAGAAGTAGGAGCAGTAATAATTGTAGTAGCAGTAGTAGTGGAAGTAGTAGTAGTTGCAAAAGTAGTCGTAGTAGTAGAAATAGTAGTAATAGTAGAAATAGTAGCAGAAGGAGTAATAGGAGTAGCGGTAGTAGTAATGGTACTAGCAGTAACAATAGTAGTAGTACAAGTAGTAGTAGTAGAAGTAGAAGTTGTGGTAGTAGTAGAAGTAGAAGTTGTAGTACTACCAGTAGTTGTAGTATTAGAAGTAGTAGTTGTAGTAGTTGTAGTAGTAATAGTATCAATAGTAGTAGTAGTTGTTGCTGTTATAGTAGTAGTAGTAGTAGTAGTAGTAGTAGTAGTAGTAATAGTGGCAATAGTAGTAGGAGTAGTAGTAGTAGTAGTAGTAGTAGTAGCAGCAGTAGTAGTAGACGTACTAATAACTGAAGTTGTTATTATCGTTGTTGTTAATTTCGAAGTAGTAATAGTACCAAGAGTTGTACTAGTATTAGTAGCAGTAGTAGCAGCAGTAGTAGTAGTATTAGTATTATTATTATTATTATTAGGTGTAGTAGTACCATTAGTAGCAGTAGTAATTGTAGTAGTAGTAGTTCATCTTGTAGTAGTAGAAGTAGTAGTAGTTGTGGTAGTTGTACTATTAGCAATAGTAGTAGTAGTAGAGGTAGAAGTAGAAGTAGCAGTAGTAGTAGTAGCAGTAGTAGCAGTAGTAGCAGTAGTTGTTATAGAAGTAGTAGTAGGAGTAGTAGGTGTAAGAGTAGAGGTATTAGTAGGAACAATAGTAGTATTAGTAGTAGTACTAGGAGTATTAGTAGTAGTAGTAGTATGAGTAGCAACAAAAGTAGTATCCATAGTCGCCATAAGAGTAGAAGTAGTAGCAGTACTAGTTGTAGTTAAAGGAGTAGTAGTAGTAGTACTAGTAGCAATAGTGGTAGTAGTAGTAGTAGCAGTAGTTTCAAGACTACTAGTAGTAGTAGTAGTAGTAGTAGAAGTAGTAGTTGTAGTAGTAGTTGTTGTAGCATTAGTTGTAGTAGTAGAAGTAGTATTAGGTGTAGTAGTAGGAGTAGGAGTTGGAGTTGTAGTCATAGTAGTAGTAGTATTAGTAGTAGTTGCAGTAGTAGCATTAGCAGTAGTAGCAGTGGCAGTTGTTGTATTAGTAGGAGGAGGAGCAATTGAAGTGGTAGCAGTCCGAGTAGCAGTAGTACAAGTAGTAGTAGTAGTAATAGTAGTAGTTGCAATAGGAGAAGTTGTAGTTGTAGTTGTAGTAGCAGTAGCAATAATAGTAGTAGTTGTTGTAGGATTGGTAGTAGTAGTAGTTGTAAAAGTAGCAATAGTAACAGTAATAGTACTGGTAGTTGTAGCTACAACAGTAGTAGTAGTAGGAGTTATAGTAGGTGTAGCAGCAGTAGTAGTATTAGTAGTAGTAATTGTAATAGTTGCTAGCGTAGCAGCAGTGCTAATAGTAGTAGTTGTAATAGTAGTACACTAGTAGTGGTAGCAATAGTAAAGGTACTAGTTATTGTAGTAGTAAAAATAGTAGTTGTAGTAGTAGTAGTAGTATTAGTAGTAGTAATAGTATGAGTAGTAGTACTAGCAATCAGAGTAGTAGTAGTAGTAGTAGTAGTAGTAGTAGTACTAGCAATTGGAGTAGTAGTAGTGGTGGTGGTGGTGGTAGTAGTAGTAGGAGTACTAGCAGTAGCAGTAGCCGCAGTAGTAGCATAACTAGTTGTAGTAGGACTATTAGTAGTAATAGCAATGGTAACAGTTGTAGCAGTAACAGTAGTAGCGGCAGCAGAATTACTACTACCAATCCTACTCCTAGTTTTGCTACTACTGCTACTACTTCTACTCCTACTACTACTGCTACCACTTCTCCTAGTCCTACTACTACCCCTACTACCACTTCTACTTCTACTGTTGCTATTATTTCTGCTTCTACACCTATTCCTAGTCTTGCTACTGCTACTACTCCTACTCCTACTATAGATACTACAAACCTGTTGTTGTTGTTGCTGCTACTACAACCTCTGCTTTTGCAACTGCTACTACTTTTACTGCTACTCTTACTACAACAAGTGATACTACTATTACTACTACTGGTCTTAGTACTTCTTGTCTTACTACTACTATCACCACTACTACTACTACTGTTGTTGTTGTTGTTGCTGTTGCTACGATTGCTGTTATTACTACAATTGCTACTAATACTACTATTACTATGAACACTACTACTCCTCTACCGCTTCTACTACTACTACAACTACTAATAGTAGCACAACTACAGCTACTTCTACCACTACTACTGCTACTACTGCTACTACTACTCCTACTACTACTACTACTACTACGATCATTACAACTACGACTACTATTCCTACTATGACTCCTACTACTGCAACTACTGCTACAACTACTACTCCTCCTACTACTACTAGAACAGCTACAACTACTACTAATATTAGTACTCTTGCTACTACTACCACTACACCAACTCGTAGTACTGCTGTTACAATAACAACAACTACTGCTACTACTACTACTAATACTACTATTACAATAACAACTACTACTACAACTACAACTACAACTACAACTATTGCCCCTAATGTGACTATTGCTACGACTTCCACAACTACTACTACTACTACTACACCTACTAGTATTGTTACTACTACTACTGCTACTTCTACTTCTACTACAACTCTATCCGCTACTGCAACTGCTACTACTACAACTTCTGTTGCAACCACCACTACTACTACAATGAATACAACAACAACAACAACTGCGGCTGCTACTACTACTACTACTTCTACTACTTGTACAACTGCAACTACTACTTCTCCTACTTCTGCTACTACTGCCACAATTACTACTAATACTTCTACTACAACTATTCCTACTTCTACTCCTACTACTACTACTTCTACTCCTACCACTACTACTACTGCTGCTACTTCTACTCCTACTCCGACTCCCCTGACTACTACTACTACTAGCACTACTACACCCACTCCAACAACTACTACTCCAATTACAACTACTACGACTACTATGATTGTTACAACTTCTGCTACTAGTACTACTACTATTATTACCATTACTACTACTACTATTACTCCAACTGCTACAACTGCTCCTACTACTACTACTAATTCTAGTACTCCTACTAGAAATGCTAGTACTACTACTATTGTTAATACTATTGCTACTACTACTACTACTACTACTGCTACTACTACGACTACAATAATGACTACTACTACAACTACTGCTACTGCAACAGCAACTACTACCACTGCTGCTGCTACTACTACAACTCCTACTACTACTACTACTTGTACAACTACTACAACAACTACTACAACGAATACCACTTCTGCTATTGATACTACTACTATTACTATTAATACTCGTACTACTAGTACTACTACCATCACTATCGTGACTACTACTACTAGTACTACTACTACTACAACAACAACTACTACTACTACAATTACTACAACTTCTACGACTACTACTGCTACTAGTACTACTTCTACTATAACAACAAAAACAAAAACTACTACTACTACTACTTCTACTACTACTACTACTATAGCTACTATTACTACTATTGCAAATATTTCTGCTAATACCACTACAACTATTACTTCTACAACTTTTATTACTGCTGCAACAAGTCCAACTATTACTACTGCTGCAACTGCCACTACTACTACTCATATGACTACTACTACAACAACAACTACGGATATTAGTACTACTTCTACCACTACTACTACTGCTACTACTTCTACCCCAACTACCAATACTTCTACCAATACTGCTGCTACTAGCACTATTACTATTGCAACTTCTACTATTGCTACTACTATTCCTACTGTTGTTGTTGCTACTACAACTACTTATACAACTACTACTACTGCAACTTCAGCTACTACTTCTACTACTACAACAACTACTATTACTATTACTACCACTTACTACTAGCACTAGCACTACTATTACCACTACTATTGCTCCTGCTACCACTACTACTACTACAACTACAACTACCACTACAATACTACCACTACAACTTCTACCACCACTACTACTACCACTACTACAACTAGTATCACTACTACTACTTTTGTTGCTGCTGACTACTACTCCTCCTCCTACTACTACTACTAATGCCACAACTACTATTGCAACCACTATTACTACTACTGTTGTTGTTGCTGCTGCTGCTATTACTATCGCTACTGTTGTAGCTCCTCAACTTCTCCTACCTCTATTGCTAGTATTACTACAACTGCTACTAGTGCTATTGCTGCTACAATACTACTACTACAGCAACGTCGACTACAACTACTACTTCTTCTACTAATACTACTACTTCTACTAATACCACTACTACTCCTGCAACCACTGGTACTATTACCTCTACTGGCTCAACTGCTACGAGTACCACAACTACAAATACTGCTACTCCTAGTACTACTTCTGCAAGTGCTTCTACTTCTACTACTACTACTACTACTACTACTACTTCTACTATTGTTGTTGCTACTACTATACTACTAATACTACTACTACTATTGATACTATTGCTGCTGCTACTACTACTATGACTACTGCCACTGCTATGACAACTATGACTACAATGACTACTACAACTACTAATGCAGCTGCTGCTACTACTACTACTACCTTTACTACTTCTACTACATCCGCTACTACTACTACTACTACTTCTGCTACTAGTGCTATTGCTAGTACTTTTACTACTTTTACTACTATTACTACAACTACTACTGCTACAATTTTTGTTGCTACTACTTCTACTACTACTAGTAGTACTACTACTACAATAGCTACTACTGTTACTACCGACTACTGCTTCTACAGCTACTACTGCTACTACTGTTACTACCACGACTACTACTACTACGGCCACTATTACTACTACTACTACTACTACTACCCCAACTATTACAACTACGGCTACTACTGCTACTACTACTGCTAGTACTACCATGACTGCTACAACTATTTCTACTACTCCTACTTGTACTACTAGTACAACAAGTTCTCCTACTGCTCCAACTAGTACTGTTGCTTTAATTACTACTACTACTAATGCTACTACTACTGCTACTGATACTAGTACAGCTACTCCTACTGCTATTGTTGCAACTGCTACTACTACTGCTTCTCCTACTATTGCTACTATTGCTACCACTATTACCGCTGCTATTACTACTACTATTACTACTACTACAACTACCACTTCTTCTGTTACTACTACTACTGCTGCTGCTACTGTGGGTACTACTTCTCAACATTTCGTACTACTACTATTGTTGCTACTACGATAGCTACTTCGATTATTGCTACTACTACTGCTACTACTGCTACCACTACTACTACTAATAGTACTGCTCCTGCTTCCACTAATGATACTACAACTACAACAACCACTACAATTACTACCACTGCTACTACTACCAAGCCTACTACTACTACTAGTACAACTACCACTACTACTACTTGAATTACCAGTACTACAACAACTATTACTACTTCTACTGCTAATATTACTACAACTACTACTATTACCACCACTACTACCACTTCTACCACAACCAAAGATTCTCCTACTACAACTACAAGTACTAATGCTTCTACTACTTTGCCTACTACCACTACTACTTCTCCTGCTACTACTACTTCAGCTACTACTACTTGTGCTACTGCTACTGCTACAACTTCTACTTTTACTACTATTGCTACTACTTATGCTACTTATGCTACTACTACTGTTACAATTTCTACTTTTACAACCACGACTGCTACTACTGCTACTACTAATACTGCTACTATTTTTACTACTACTACTACAACTACTATTACTGCAGCAACTACTGCTACTACTGTTACTACTAGTAGTAGTAGTACTATTTCTACCACGACTACTACTGCTATAGCTACAACAGCTATGACTACTACTATTTCTACCACGACTACCACTACTACTTCTACAGCTCGTTCTGCTTCTACTACTACTACTACTATTATGACTACTAGAACTACTGCTACTACTAGTACTACTACGACTAATACTACTACTACTAATGCTACTACTACTGCTACTGCTACCACTACAACTACTAGCACTGCTATTATCGATACTATTGATTGCCACTACAACTGCTACTACTACAACTAGTACCACTTCTGTTGCAGCTACTGCTACTACAACTACTACTGTTGCTGCAACTCCTACTGCTACTACTACTATTGCTACTACTACTACTACTACCACTATTACTACTACTACTACTGCTACTGCTACTAATACTACTGTGGCTACTACTACTACTACTATTACTACTATTGCTATTGCTACGACAACTACCATTACTAATACTACTATGACCACTACCGCTACTGCTCCCATTACGACTATTTCTACTACGGCTACTGCTGCTACTACTACTACTACTTATGCAACTACTACTACTACCGTATTTGCTGCAATAACTAGCACTACTACTACTACTACTACTACTACTACTACTTTTGCTACTACTGCTACTAATACTATAATTACTACTACTACCACTACTGCTATTGCTAAAACTACTATTGGGGCTACGACTGCTACAACTAATACTAATGCTACTGTTGCACTGCTACTAATACTACAAGAATAACAACAACAACAACTACTACTACTACTGTGGCTACAACTGCTACTACTGCTACTACTACTACTATGACCATAACAAAAACAACAACAACTACTACTACTATAACTACTACTACAACAACTACTACTACTACTGCTGCTATGGCTCCTACTACTACTCTGCTACTACTACAACCACTGCTACTACTACTGCTACAGCTAGTACTAGTACTGCTACCACAACTGCTACAACTACTACCACTACTACAGCTGCTGCCACTACTACTACTACTATTAGTACCAATAGTACTATGGCTACTACTACTAATACTACTACTAATATTGTTATTGCTGCTGCTACTACTACTGCTGCTGCTACTACTACTACTGTTACTGGTATTGCAACTACTAATTCTACTACTACTGCTACAACTACTACTCCTACCACAACAACTACTACAACTACTTCTACTACTACAACTACCACAACAACAACTTCTACTACTATTCCTACTACTACTACTTTTACCTCTCCTAGCACTACTACTCCTGCTGCTGCTACTTCAACAACTACTACTACCACAAGTACTACTGCCTCTACTACTGCCACTACGATTACAGATATTACTACTACTATCACTATATCTACTATAACTGCTACTCCTATGGCTACTACAAGTACAATTACTTCTACTACGACTACTACTACGACTACAACTACAACTACTAGTACTACTACTAGTACTAATGCTACTACGTCTGCCACTACTACTACTACTACTATTACTTCACGGACTACGACTACTATTGCTACCATTGCAACTGCTACTACCACTACTACTACTATTAGAGCTCCCATTGCAACTGCTGCTACCACGACTACTACTACTGCTGCAACAAATATTACTACTCCTACTGCTTCCATTGCTACTATTGCTACTATCACAACTACAATTATTACTACTAATTTTGCAACTACTATTAATACTATTACGGCTACTACTACTACTATTACTAATACTACTTCTCCCACTACTACTGCTGTCATTACTACTACAAGTACGATTATTGCAATTGTTACTACTACTACATCTAATAGCATTACTACTACTATTGCTACTACTACTACTGCTTCTCCTATAACTACTACTATCACTACTACTACAACTACAACTATAACTTCGCCGACAACTACTACTAATGCTACTACTACTACTACGTGTACTACTACATCGATGACTACTACTTATACTTCTACTACTACAACTGCTATTACTACGAATACTACAACTACTACTACTATGACAAACACCACTACTACTGCTACTAGTACTGCACTAATGCTACTAGTACTACCTCTACTACTACTACAACTGCTGCTACATCTACTACTGCTACTACAACAAACGCTACTACTACAACAACAACTGCTATTACCACAATAACTAATGCTATTACGACTACTGCTACGGGTACTTACATTAATTTTGCTAGTACTGCTACTACTATTGCTACCACTTCTACAATGACTACTACTTCTACTACTACTACAACTACCACTGTTGCTGCTACCACTACTACGACTACTACTATTGCTACTACTACTACTTCTACTACAACAACTACCACTACTACTGTTGTTTTTGCTGCACATACTACTACTACTATGGTACTACTACTACTACTACTGCTACTTCTACTATGGCTATTAATACTACTACTGCTACTACTACCACTACTACTTCTACTACTACTACTACCACCACCACCACCACCACTACTAATCCTTCTACTTTTATAGCTACTTCTACTATTGCTACAACTACTCCTCCTACTACTATTATGGCTACTCCTTCTGCTACTATTTTTACTACATCTAATACTACTACTTCTACTATTTTGCTACTGCTTCTACTATTTTTGCTACAACTTCTTCTTCTACTACTATTGCTACTGCTTCTACCATTGCCACTACCGCTGCTACTACTACAACTATTACTACTAGTACTTTTATTGATTTTACTGCTACCACAACAACTACTACTACAGATGTAGCTGCTATGACTACTATTGCTACTGCTACTACTGCTACTATTTCTACTACTACTGCTGCTATTACTACTATTACAAATGCTACTGCTACTACTGCTACTACTACTTCTACTACTACTATCACTATCGCTACAACAACTATCGCTACTGCTACTATTACAGCTACTACAATGATTACTACTACTATTACAACACTACTACTTCTGTTGTTGTTGCCGCTATGACTAGTGCTACTATAACTATAGTTGCTGCGACAACGGCTACTACTACTGCTACTACTGCTGCTACTGCTCTTACAACTACTACGACTACTACCCTACTGCTACTACTCTACAACTACTACTCCTGCTACTACTAGTACTACAACAACCACTACTACTACAACAACAACTGCTGCTGCTACTACTACTACTGCTGCTCCTTCTACTACTACTACTACTACTAGTACTACTACTACAATTACAACGACAACAACTACTACTACTACCACTACTACTACAATTACTGCTACTACTGCAGCAACTAATACTACTACTAGTATTACAACTACTACCACAACTACTATTATTAATAACACTACTATTATTACTACTGCTCCTGCTACTACTACTGCAACTACTACCACTACTCCTACTAGTACAACAACAACTACTACTACAACTACTACAATTATTTCTACTACTTTCACTACTTCTACTACTACTTCTTCTACTGCTCCTACTACTACTATTACTACTACTACTTCTACTATTGCTACTTCTATTACTACTGCTACTCCTACTACTACTCCTCCTACTGCTGCTGCTCCCATAAATACTATGACCACTATTACTACTGCTGCTACAACTGCTACTATTAATGCTATTACTACTACCACTACTACTCCTACTACTACTACAACTATTACACCTATTACTTCTACTGCTACTCCTACCCCTATTACTACTCCTACTATTACTACTACTGCTACTACTAGTTCTACTACCACTAATACTACAAGTATTTCTACTACAACTGCTGTTATAGTTGCTAGTACTACTACTAATACTAGTACTATTGCTACTATTCATTTTGCTACTGCAACTACTACTACTGCTGCTACTGCTAGTACTACTACTACAACTATTGCTACTGCTACTGCCGCTGCTATTACCATTACTACTGCTTCTACAGCTACTACTACTACTACCACTTGTACTACTACTACCACTTGTACTACTACTACTACTACTACCACTTGTACAACTATGACTACTACTACTATTACTGCTACCACTACTGCTACTTCTACTATGGCAATTAATACTACTACTACTACTACTACTATTACTACTACTACTACTACTACTACTACTTCTACTACAGCTACTACCACCACTACTACTACTACAACTAATCATACTACTACTAGTACTACTACTACAATAACTATTACTACTACTAATACTACTACTACTACTACTATTACTACTCTTACTACTATTACTGATACTACTACTACTACTACAACTACTATTAGCACTTGTACTGATGCTGCTACAATTATTGATACTACTACTACTACTACTCCTTCTACTACCACTTCAATGACTACTACTACTACAGCCACTACTACTTCTGTTACTACTACAACTGATGTTGTTGATGTTGCTACTCCGACTAATACAACAACAACAACTACTACAACTATGACTAGTACACTACAACTTCTACTGCTACTACTACCACTACTACTGCCCCTCCTAATTTGACTATTACTACAACAACTACTACTACTGTTACTACTACTACTACTTATACAATGACTCCTATTAGTACTACCACTACTACAACAAGTCCAACTAGTGCTACTACTACAGCTATTACTAATACTTCTACTACTATGAGTACTACTACCTCTTCTACGACTACTACTACTACTCCTACCACTACTACTACTACTAATGCTACTACTACTAGTAGTGCTACTATAGCCATAGCTGCTACTACTGCTACTTCCACTGCTACCGATATTAATACTGTTACCAATACTACTACAACTATTACTATTACTTCTACTACTGCTACTAGTAGTAGTAGTAGTAGTAGTAGTAGTAGTAGTAGGAGCAATAGTAGTAGTAGTAGTAGTAGTAATAGTATTATTATTAGTAGTAGTAGTAGTAGCAGTAGCAGCAGCAGCAGCAGTAGTAGTAGCAGTAGGAGGAGTAGTAGTAGCAGCAGTAGTAGTAATAGTAGCATAAGTAGCAGTAGAAGCAATAGTAGCTAAAGTTGCAGCAGTAGTAGCAGTTGTAGCAATTGTAGCAGCAGTAGTAGTAGTAGAAGTAGTAGTGGTAGTAGTAGATGCAGTAGTAGCGATAGTAGCGGTTGCAGTGGCTGCAACAACAAAAGTAGTAGCAGTAGTTGAAGTTGTAGTAGTTATAGGAGCAGTAGAAGGAGAAGTAGGCATAGTAGTTGTATTGGTAGAAGTAATAGTAGTAGAAGTAGTAGTAGTAGCTATTGTAGGAGGTGGAGAAGTTGCACTAGTAGTAGCATTAGTATGAGTAGTTGTAGGAGTAGGAGTAGTAGTGGCAGTAGTAGCAATAGTTGTAGTGGTACTAGTAGTAGCAATAGTTGTAGTGGTACTAGTAGTAGTTATAGTATATAGTAGCAGCAGCAACAGCAGCAGTAGCAGTAGCAGTAGTAATAGCATTAGTAATCATAGTAGTAGTAGTAGCAATTGTAGTAGTAGTGGTTGTACTAGTAGTAGTTGTCAGCAGTAGTTGTAGTTGTAGTAGTAGTTGCAGTATTAATAGTAGTAGCAGCAATAGTAACAGTAGGAGTAGTAGGAGTAGCACTAGTAGTAGTAATAGTAGTTATTGTTGTACTAGTACGAGTAGTCATAGTAGTAGTTGTTGTAAGTGAAGTAGTTGTAGTAGTAGTAGTAGCAGCAGCAGCAGTAGTAGTAGTAGTAATAGTAGCAGTCGTAGTAGTAGTATTAGTAGTAGAAGTACCAGTAGCAATAATAAAAGTAGTAGTAGCAGTAGGAGTAGTAGTAGTTGTCACTGTAGTAGTATTTATAGTAATTATAGTAGAAGTAATTATAGTAGTAGTTATTATAGTGTAGCTATAGTAGAAGTTGTAGAGCATTAGTTACAGGAGCAATAGTTGTTGTAGTTGTAGTAGTAGAAGTTGATGAAGGAGTAGGAGTAGGAGTAGGAGTAGGAGTAGGAGTTGGAGTAGGTGTAGCAGTAGTATATGTAGTACTAGTATTAGTAGTAGGAGTAGCCGCAGTAGTAGTAGGAGTTGTAGTTGTAGTTGTAATAGTAGTACTAGTATTAGTTGTAGTAGCAGTAGTTAGAGTAGTAGTTGTTGTTGTGATAGTAATATATGTACTAGTATTAGTAGTAGTAATAGTAGTTGTGAAAGTAGTAGCAGTAGGAGTAGCAACACTAGTAGTAGTAGTAGTAGTAATAGTAGTAGTAGTAGTAGAAGTAGTAGTAGTAGGAGTTATAGCAGTATAGTAGTAGCAGTAGTAGTAGTAGTAATATTAGTAGTAGTTATTGTTGTTGTAGTAGTTGTTGTAGTAGTAGTAGTAGTTGTAGTAGTAGTTGTTGTAGATTTAGTAGTAGCAGTAGTAATAATAGTAGGAGTAGTATTAGCAGTCGGAGTAGTAATAGTTTTGGTATTTGTAGTAGTAGTAGTTGTAATTATAGTGGTAGCAATAGGAGTAGTCATAGGAGTAGTGATAGTAGTAGACGTTGTAATAGTCAGAGTTGGAGTTGTTGTAGTAATATAAGTAGTAGTATTACTAGTAGTGTTAGTAGTTGAAGTGGAAGAGGTTATAGTAGTAGTTGTAATAATAGTCGGAGAAGTAGTACTAATATGAGTAGCAGCAGTACTACTACTACTACCACTAGTAGTAGTGGTGGTAGTAGTAGTAGTAGCAGTAATAGTAGTTGTCGTAGTGGTTGTAGTAGTACTAGCGTTAGTATGAGTAGTAGTAGTTATAGTTGTAGTATTAGTAGTAGTAGCAGAAGTAGCAATAGTAATAGTAGTAGTTATAGTAGTAGTAGTAGTAGTAGTAGTAGGAATAGTAGTTGGATTAGTAATAGTAGCAGCAGCAGTAGTAGTATTTCTAATAGTAGTAGTTGCAATTAGTGGCAGCAGTAGGAGTACTCGTGGGGTTAGTAGTAGTGGAAGTTGTCATAGTAGGAGTTAGTGTATTAGTAGTTGTAGATGTAGTAGTGGTAGTAGAAATAGAAGTAGTAGTAGTAGTAGTAGTCGTAGTCATAGTAGTAGTACCGGTAGCAGTAGTAGTAGCAGTAGTTGTTGTTGTTATTGTAGCAATAGTAGTAGTATTATTTGTACTAGTACTAGTAGTATTTGTACTAGCAGTAGTAGTAGATGTAGTAGCTGAGGTAGTACTAGTAGTCGTAGTACTAGTAGCAGTAGCAGTAGTAGTAGTAGAAGTAGTAGTAGTAGTGTAGTAGCAGTAGCAGTAGTAGTTTTAGCAATAGTAGTAGTAGTAGTAGTAGTAGTAGTAGTAGTAGTAGTAGTAACAGTAGTAGTGTAGTAGTTGTAGCAGTAGCAGAAGTAGTAATAGTAGTAGTAGTAGAAGTAGTAGAAGTAGTAGTATTAGTCATAAAAGAGAACTAGTAGAAGTAGTAGTGGTACTTATGCTTCTAGTAGTATTAGTAGTATTAGTTACAACAGTAGTAGCAGTAGTTGTCGCAGTAATAGTAGCAATAGTGGCAGTAGTGATAGTAGTAGTAGTAGTAGTACTAGTAGTAGTAGAAATAGTACTAGTAGTAGCAGGAGTAGTAGTAGTAGTAGTAGTAGTGCTAGTATTAGTAGTATTAGTACCACTAGTTGTAGTAGTAGTACTAGTAGGAGAAGTAGTAGTAGTAGTAATAGTAATAGTAGTAGGAGTAGTATTTCCTATAGCAGTAGTAAAAATAATAGTATTTTTTGCAGTAGTAGTAGTAGCAGTAGTAGTAGCAGCAGCAGTAGTAGTAGTAGTAGTAGTAGTAGTAGTAGTAGTAGTAAAAGTAGTAGTTGTAACTGTATTGGTAGCGGTAGCGAAAGTCATAGGAGGAGTAGTTGTTGTTGTTGTTGTAAAAGTAGGAGTTGGCATAGTAGAAGTTGTAGATCTAATAGTAGTAGTAGTGGTAGTAGTAGTTATTGTAGTACTAGAAGTAGTAGTAGTAGTAGGACAAGTAGCAGTAGTATTTGTAATAGTATTAGTAGTAGGGATAGTATTAGCAGTAGGAGTAGTAATAGTTGTAGTAGTATACGTAATGGTAGTAGCAGTAGTAGTAATTATAGTAGTTGTAATTGCAGTGGTCGCAGTCGTAGAAGTTGTAGGAGTAGTAGTAGTAGTTGTTGTTCCAAAAGTAGGAGTTGGAGTAGTAGTAGTTATAGATGTAGTAGGAGTAGTAGTTGTTACTGTTGCTGTAGTAGCTGTAGTTGTTGTTATGGTAGAAGTAGTAGTAGTACTATTTGTACTAGTACTAGTAGTAGATGTAGTTGCCGAACTAGTAGTTATCATGGTAGTTGTAGTAGTAGCAACAGTGGTAATAGTAGTAGAAGTAGTAGTAGCAATAGTAGTAGTAGTAGTAGTAGTAGTAGTAGTAGTAGTAGTAGTAGTTGCAGTAGTAGGAGTAGTAGTAGTAGTAGTAGTTGTTGTTGTTGTTGTTGTTGTTGTAGTAGTAGTAGTAGTAGTAGTAGTAGTAGCAGCAGCAGTAGTATTAGTAGTAGTAGTAGAAGTAGTTGTAGTAGTTATAGTCATAGTAGCAGCAGCAGTAGCAGTATAGCAATAGTGGCAGAAGTATTTGTAGTTGTAGTTGAAATAGGAGATGTAGTAGTAGCAGTGGGAGTAGTAGTAGTAGTAGTGGTTGTAGTAGTAGCTGTAGTAGTTGTAGAGTAGTAGTAGAAGTAGTAGTAGCCGTAGTAGGAGTTACAATAGTAGTCATAGTATTAGTAGTAGTAGTAGTAGTAGCAGTAGTAGTAGCAGAAGTAGTAGTAGTAGGAGAAGCAGTAGTTGTAGTAGTTGTAGTAGTCATAGTAGTAGTAGGAGTAACAGTACGAGAAGCAATAGTAGTGATAGTAGTAGTAGTGGTAGTAGTAGTAGTCGAAGTAGTAAAAGGAGAAGTTATACTTGAAGCAGTTGAAGTAGAAGTTGTAGAAGTAGTATTAGCAATAGAAGTAGTACGAATTGTAGTAGTAGTAGAAGTAGATGTCACAGTTGTGGTAGTTGTTCGAGCAGAAATAGTAGTAGTAGTAATAGAAATTCTAGTATTGGTAGTAGTTGTTGTTGTAGTAGTAGTAGTAGTAGTAGTAGTAGTAGCAGTAGTAGTAGTAGTTGCAGTAGTAGTGGTAATAGTGGTAAGAGTAGTTGCTATAGAAGCAAACGTAGTGGTAGTAGTAGTATTAGTAGTAGTAGTAATAGTAAAAGTGGTAGGAGTCATAGTATTAGTAGCAGTAGGTGTACTGGCAGCCATAGTAGTGGTAGCAATAGTAGCAATAGTAGTAGCAAAAGTTGTAAAAGGGGATGTTGCATTTGAGGCTGTAGCAATAGTAGTTGTAGAAGTAGTCATAGTAGTAGTAGTAGAAGTCACAATTGTATTTGTTGTAGTAGTAGGAGGAGTAGTAGTAGTTGTTGTTGTTATAGTAGTAGTAGTAGTATTTGTAGTAGTAGTAGTAGTAGTAATAGTAGCAGTAGTAGTAGATGTTGTTGTTGTTGTTATTGTAGTTGCAATAGTTACAAAACTAGTGGTAGTAATAGTAATAGAAGAAGATGAAGAAGAAGAAGTAATAGTAGAAACAACCATCGTAGCTGTAGAAGTAGTAGTAGTGGTGGTAGTAGTAGTAGTGGCT